>JAXGGA010015069.1:0-30221 GCA_038373865.1 Uloborus plumipes
CAAAAACAAGCACATCTCTGCCAATTTTTTTTACCTTGATTTTAAACTTTATGTCTCCCTTAAAAGGGTTGGTCTCAAGGGCGCCCCTATTTTTCCTTCTTTTTTTTTAAAATTTCTTATGCTTTATTTTTTCTTACAAAGATTGTGCCTCGATGCCGCTCAAACTCTGCGAGGTTTTTATTTTATTGTTTCCTTCTTTTTCTTACAAAGTCTACGCCTCAATGCTACTCTATAACTTTGCTTGTTATATATATATCGCACGCCTAGAAGAATACTGTCACAACTCAAAAGTCGAAACTCCGAATGTTCAGAGATGTACCCAGAGCCATGATTTAAAAGTCAAAAAGAAACGTTTATTTTAAAAGCATTATGAAAGCAAATGAACCGAAATGATCTAACCTAATGTATGATAGACTGCACTATTACTAATTGCTTTAATATATCAATTTCTTTTCCCCATCTTAAATTTTTCTGTTTTTGAGTTGTGACAGTATTCTTCTAGGCGTGCGATATATATTTTTCGTGACGTCTGTACCTTGTTGCCGCCCCTATATTGCTTGGTTGTTATTTAAATTTACCCTTTTCTCTTTATTGCGAGCCCTATACTTGAGGACGTCTGTATCTCGATGGCCCCCTATGTATTTTCGTGGCAATTTTTTTGATTTTTGCTCTTTTTCCTCCGTATAAATGCCTCTGTCCTGATACCGTCCAGATTTCACACTTTCAATTTTTTTCCTTCTTGTTGTTCCCCTTTCATTTTTTTAGTGGTGCATGTGGTTTGCCGGCGTCCTTCTCATTTTGGCGCCCCCTTAAAAGTGCCGCCCGGGGCGGACCGCCCCCCACGCCCCCCCTTAGCTACGCCACTGCATGAGAAGAAACCTCAGGCGTCTTTAAGGAAAACAAAATACAACTTTGCATTATTATCTCGAAATTTGCAGAATCGTCAGGTAAAACTTGTTGAATCGTGAGGAACTTTTTTGGAGGTCGCAGGGATCTCCCACAGGGCATCTCTGAAATCAATAGCAAATAAAATCAAAAGAGTCCCAGCTCGGCTGTTTCTAGTCAACTTATTAACCTACCTCCTATGATGATCCAGAGCCAAAAAGTGGTCTCCATTTGGTATAGTGATTGAAGAACAGAAATACAAAAAAAAAAAAAAAAAAAAACCCAAATCCCACTGCTTAGACCCCCATCCGTTTTATCAATCGTGGTAATAACCTTTAATAGAGTTGCAATAAATTAGTTGACAAATCTACCCTTCCTAAATCCATACTGCAAACCCAAAAACAGTCCACACATTCACCAGAAAATAGTCACTGATTGAATACCTTTCATAGGGATAAAGATTCAAAACTAGTAATAAACAAACAATTTATTTTACAAAACATAATGAGTTACAAAGAAATAATCTCCATTTTATGTAACACCTTTTTACAAAAGAAAAACTTCAAACATTTAAAACTCAATAGCACACATGGCACATACTTAAAATCTAAAAGTAAAACATGGTTGTTGTTTTTTTCGCCTAAAGATGTATCCCTTTTAAAAAACAAAGTATGAGGTTTCACATGAACACATTATTTCACTTAACAGCAGCCATATAAGAAGCAGCAGCAATACATTATGTGAAAATTAAACTTTTAAAGAAAGTAGAAAAATTCATTGACAAAAATTTCAATACCTAGGAAAACGCTTGTTAAGTTAAACTAGAAATAACAATGTGATATAAACATAGGTAAATTTCAGGATACCTTTTACCAACAGCTATACATAGTAATTGCTTTTTTTAACAATATTTCTAAGAAGACGTGAACTTTCAAATAATCTTCTTTTATAAAAATTATACATTCAATATAACAAATAACTTAATAAAAACAAGAACAAGGGAAGTAACAAAGAACTTGTCAAGATTTCTTTTTCTTTTAAAATAATTTGTGCTTTGCATAAGTTAATCATTCATTTTACTCAAGCTGCTAAAAAAGTATAGTTTTTGAGCATGAAATCATTTACACATGTTCAAAGATATTGTAATTTTTGATAAACAATTTTAAGGAGACGATGAACTACTATTTGGAGAAGATGTCTTTAAAATATTTGTGTTTGCATAATAACTGCAACCAATACAACAGTCGGGGAAATTTTTTGACAATAATCACAGAAAAAGAGAGCAGAAGAATTAAGTAGGCTTCAAAATCTGTAACCTTAGTCTTAGATATATCACATAAAATAAGGTATAAACCCAGTAATTTCTGCATTTGGAATATGCACAACGTTTTACATTCAAACAACGATTCTAAATTAGCAATTTTGGGGAAGTAATTTTTGTAGGGGCAATGAAATATGAAGGAAAAGTGATAAAAAACTAAACATATTTAAATAAAAATGTAGAAATTGAAATGGATTTTTTTACTGATAAAAACAAGAACTTAATTTTTAATGTAAGAATAATTTTCTTATTCAGAATCAAACTTATTTACATTTTAAATGTGCTTTCTGAAACTTTCATGAAATAAAATGCAGTAAAACCTTTCTGAAACCTTATTGTATCAAAAACTACTTCGCTGCAAAACAAGCTTTATCATAATCAGATGCATATTAAACACTGAATTCAGAAGTATCATTCATGGCCATCTATATCCATGAAGTATGGATATAAGCTTGTAAGTTTAGGTTTTTACAAATTAAAATTATAGAAGCTTTTTTTTTAGTAGTAAAAGGACAGGATATTTCGTATCAGGAGCGAATATAGGAATTTATTTTGAGCGAAGCTCAAGCCATATATTATAAAAAATTGTAACTATAAAAATATTAAAATCATTACTCACAATGAGTGCTTTAACATTTATTTTGGCGCGCCATGAACCCTTCTAGACACCTCTAGAATTAAGTAAGGTTATAGTTCTTCAATTCCAAGCAAAAAGGTTTTCGCCCTTAAAAAAACTTTATTGATCTGCCGATTTTTTTTGCTCATTTTTACTGTTTCACAAGTCAAAAGAAGTTAAGAAAGGCTGCTTTAACCAATTTTAATCCATAAAATAATTTTAGTACAACATTAATGGATAAAAATGGTCTCCTTAAAAAGTTAAAATGAAATTTCAGAAACTAGAAAGCATTTTGCATAAAAGTGCATAATAAAAAGGACAGAAGTATATCTTAACCATTGCCTTTAACATATTCAACCCCACTTTTCTCCTAACTCCCTACCTTTTAGTGTGTAGCCTTAAATTTACAATGCAGTTCCACATAGCATAAGTTTGGTTTTCTGAAAACTGGAGAGAGAGCCCAGGTCATCAGGGGGAAATTAGGCCCTCCCAATCTTTAGACCAACCAGGATTATTCATTCATACTAACCTAGAGGTCACACAATATCTAACAGTGGCTCTTACATTTAAAATGACAATGAGAAAATGACAATGAGAAATATAAAATGATGAGTAGGTAAGGAAACATATATATATATATATATATATATATATATATATATATATATATATATATTAGAAAAGAGATTTAAGATGATAAATGTCAATCTTTATCCTAACGAGACTCATTTAAATATTGGTACTTTTTGAATACACAGATTAATGAATGCCTTTAAATATCTAAGGATTTACTTGATACTTTCTGACTAATGAGATTTAATGAGATACGAACTTACGATATATCATCTGAAATCTTTGGTACATAAAGATATCTTACATTGTTGATAGGACATGCTGGCAGAGTGAAATTACTCAATCTTTGGTTGAGGGTTATATTTCAATCCTACTGAAAAGTTAAAATTTTGAAATACTTAAACTAATAGACTACAGGTAATGTTTGTAATAGAGTCTTTCTTTTCTTTTTCTCAAAGCTTTAATTAGTATCAGAAAGCATAGCTGCAATTCAAGAAAATTACTTCTTGGTTTCTGAAATTAGAATCACCAATCTATTACTGCCTTAATTTTTTTAAGGTACTATAAGGAATGCATTTTATATATTTGAAAATGAGGAAGGTTTTACTGCAAATCACATAACACTTCTGTGGATAAAAATATAACATTTTATCTGAACATAGTAAAACTTTAATTGAGATTAAAATAAGCCTATGATAGAGGAATTTTCATAATACTAGTTTGTTAATTGTTCTGTCAAATCTTATAGTTGCTAAATGCATAATATCTGCAGCAAGTTCTTCCACTTTTGTGTATCTTACTTTGCCAAAATTAAAAATATCACACATGAATCCCATTACTTCTTCCTGAAATGAAAATAAGACACTTACTAGAGACAATAATGAGAGAATAAAGAGAGAGATTGATCGATAATGGTTTGAAAATACACAATAATAAAATTCAGGTAAAGCATTTTTTTTAGGAAACATTTTATAAAATCTTTACCATCCCAGGTCAAAGTAAGTATGAATAAAGTCATTTCAAATGTAAAAAGAGCTGTAATAGTTTAACAAATACAGCAAAATCATAGTTTTGAATGGCAGCATGAAACCCTTTTTTGTGTCATAAATATAATATCTGTAATTCTAACTTATATACAGTCATAACTGGAGCAAAGACAAAAAGGGGGAGAGACAAATCATTTGACATCAACAAATCATCTGAGGCAAATCATCTTAGAATAGTACGCCCCAATTTAATGGGATCTAGTTTTGACATGCTCAAAGATACAAACAACAGTGGCTGGCTACAAGGAATTTAGTCAGGAATTTATCAGTTACAGGTTACTGTGTCATTCTGATGTCAAGAGAAGCTTGACCTACTGCAGATGAAATACAATGTGCCACAGACAAACAGAATAAAAAAATATACAATTGAATAGCAATTTATCCCCCTTTGCAGGCAATATTGCCCCCTTTGCAGGCAAATTAAGGGATTATTGAGCATATTGAGTACCTTCTTGTGGCCACTGGTGTCAATAGTTATGCATGATAGATACACCCCTGACAAGTCTATTTGCAATGCTACAAAAAGGAACTTCAGAGCTTGTAGCTGTAACACATTATTTCATTCAGTGTTAGACAGCTGTATCAACTGCTTTTTCATCTCCTTGAAGGCATTCTTCACTGAAATATACTTGGCTGTGCCGAATCTAAGCGCACAACCCAAAGGAGAGTCATGGAGGTAATCATGCCCCCCCCCCCCTCAATCCTTAAGCAATCAAACTTTGCTTGAAGCTGTGTTTTAGGAACTAACATTTCAAAAAAAAAAAATCTGACCCAAACTCGTATTGTACCTGAATAATTGCACTTATGAAATCCCCCTTTAACAGAAATGAGCTCCTTCGAAATTGGGAGCAGGTTTTGCTCTTGGTTTAAACTGCTCTTAGGTAGTAAAGAGTTCTTATATGGTTCTTAAGTATAGATCTAATAGGACCTTGGTGTTTCTTATGCAGTTCTGTGTCTCTTTAATTTTGAAAATAATTCAGAAATTTTGTGCAAAATATACTGCGTGACTCACAAATGCCTCCTAACAACAGGCCTGTGATAATGAAGAGTAATTTCATGATTATGCAGCAAAATTTAATAACAAATGCTACTCTTTTATAGACACATTATATAGTTCAGTCAATAATTATAAAAATAATATAACAAATAAATAAACAAACCTTAAAATAAAAACATATTTCCTTGAGTTTTTCATCAGGTCCAAAAAATCCCCAAGCTAAAACTGGAATCAGATGTTCTGATACATAATAAAACCGACTTATAAAGCCATCTGGATACTATGGAGAGAAAGGGAATAACTTAATAAGTTTAATTTAGAAAAGACCATATGTAAATAGCCATTTTACAAATAAATTTTACTCTTAATGAAAATAGAATTAAATCTCATTCTAACAAATACAAGAAAAGATAAATTTTACGTATTAATAGAGAGAATAATATTTTTCCTAAATGAAATATTAATTCAAAATTAAAAAAGTAATAAGACTATAAAAAGTAGTAGGATCATAATACATATAGTAGGTTTAAAGAAGCTTCATATTAATGAATATGAATTGAAATCATAATATACTATTTTTAAAGAAAATTTAATATAAATAATTAGTTGAACCTACCATTTACTTAAAAATGTGAGGACCTAAAACTACTTATCAAACACATGAGCATATCAAATAAATCAGCACAAAAATTTCAGGGAAAAACTTTTTTATGTTTCCATTTGTCACATTTGCATTGGGAAATCTGTCTCACTTACATTTTTCAAAGCAACAGAGATATTACCTTGCTTTGAAAAAAAAAAACAATAAATGTTTTTAAAGAAAATCTACTTTGTTTAGTCAAGCAAGAAAAGAATATTCTAAATTATCTTTATTTTGGGAAGTATTTGTTTGCTTCGTTTCAGTGAATCACACAATATCGAATATCATAGGAGACATGCAAATTCCTTACAATATTTATTGTTGATTTTATATACAAGTTAAAATATAAAATTGAATTTTAACTAACTAAAAATGCTAATTGCAAAATAGTATACAAATAAGAATTTAAATATGAAATTCAATGGATTTTTATGGGTTTTTAAATTTTTACTTTAAATTTAAAATGCTTCAGTATTCAGCTTTTCATTTTCAGTATTCAGCATTTTGCAGGACTATATTAGTTTTGTTGCAAGCTTATTTCTAAGTATGTACTGATTAATAGTAAAATTAGGCATTTGTTTTGATGCTTGTTAACCCCTTACCTGCAGCGGGTGTATATATATATATATGTATATATACACCCATACACATACCCCATATACATAGGATTGGCCCAAGTGGATACGTTGACTGCCGTAGGTGTATATAAATGCCTTTCTGAAGAATGCTTCTCTGCAATACACAGCTATCAGTAAAGCTAGACCCATATGTCTTTAGAATGCAATTGAATGTCCTTGACATCACTTACTCATTTCAAAAAAGAAGGAGCAAATTGGAGAGGGGAATGTTTGCGATACACTGCAAATCTGTGAGCGGATGGCTGAAAACCAGTGGCTTTGGGGAGAGAATCTCATAAATTTTCCTTAGCAAATAAGGGGTTAATAACCCAGCACATAAAAAAAAAAGTTCACACTTTAAATGTATGCGCAGTTAGTATCATGTCAGAAACCAATTCACATTCTACTTAAAGTAAATTTGTACAATTGCCTTTTTGTATCTGTAGCAGGAAATATTGATGCTTTAACAAAAAATTTAATAATAAGAGGCAATTAGTTTTCGTTAAACACTAGAGAATTACATTTTGATTCCTATTCATTCAAATTGCTCATAGGACTGGCACTCAAGAAAAAAAAAAGGATAAAATAACAAAATTTTCAATTTGCACAAAAAACAAAATAGTAATAGTAATAATTTTAAATATCTTCATCACTATTTCGCTACAGGAGTATGTAATATAGTATATAAACCATAAATGTAAAAAGTAATATTTTCTTTTTTGCAAAGTTTAGGCAACAATATGAAATAAATTTCTACTCTCAACAACTTTTGTATTACTGAAATTTCATGAATTTCAGAGACTAAATATTTTTACAGAAGGAACAAATAAAATGAGATACATTTTTTAACTAGGTTTCTGTTAGATTTAAAAAATAAAAAGGAGTAATAGAGCAAATGGGAAAATGGTTATTTTCTGAAAAAAAATCTTAATTCATTAAAAAATCATTCATTAATTCGCAAATATTTTGAAAAAAAAGACAACAAAATAAATAAAAAGCAGATAAAGATTTACCTTTAGCATTCGTCTTTTAGCTTTTAAAATAGACCACACAGCAGTTGCCAGAGCCTAAGCATTGTAAGATATCAAAAGTAAATTCAAATAATGAATGCTTTAAAAAAAACAAGGAAACATGCTGTAACAAAGACTAAAATTATTTCCACTGATAGATTTTTTTGTTATTTCTTCACCCCTTCCCCCTTTTATGAGATACAAAGATAGCCATGTAATAAAGAATAAAATACGCAGAAGTGTTAGGATTTGATAATTGGATGTCAAAATATAGACAACAAATTAGGGTAAGTACTCCAGTAGTCAGCCACAATGACATAAAACTCCTTATAAATAGTTAAATTTTAATTCAAAATCAGATATGACGCATTCACACATTCATGTACCTATCCTCAATCATCAACCAGTGGCAGTTAAGTTTTGGGTACTTTTTTTGAATTAGTAATGAGTCATTTCATTTTGAATAGTGTGCCCGTCATCCAAGATTGCAATTCAGCTTATTTTTCAGCTAAAATGATTCGGTGGCCGACTACTGGAGCATTTACTAATGGTGACAACAGCTTGGATTTTAACATTTTTTTTTTTTAAATTTCTGAAACAAGTAGGTGATTCACTATCAGAAAGGTTCATTCTAAAGCTTTACCTTGTTTTTGTTGCTGTATTGATAGCTGAAAGTTCTAGATTAGCCAAGATCAACAAAAGATCTCTTAAATGGCCGACTACTGGTGCTTTTACCCTATGTCTATAATTTTCTATATGACAAAACAACAGAGATATTTTCAGTTATTTCTCTGAACCTCATTTCAGTTTCCTTTTAAAGTACCAGTATACACCACAGCTTTAAAAGTTGCTTTATCCTTAAAATTGATGATACATAAAAAGTAAATAATATAAATGAATCAAAAAATATACAGAATCTCTATACAGTAATATGTCTTTATACAGAATCTATCCCCCCCCCCCTCAGTTTTTACATATCACGAACTATTTACACATGGACTATTCACCTCATCATTAAACAGTCATTGGAAATTGATAACTTACACTTATTGAACTTCAAACAGGGGTGATTGTGAGTTCATTAAAAATACCTGAAAGTTTTGAAAAGAAAATGTGTGTGTGTGGGGGGGGGGGGGTGCTTTTTTCAAAACCAAGGCCCCTATTATTTAAGCACACCTAATTTTATAATTATACGTATTTCAAAATGAATTGCCTTTCATAAACAAACAAAACATTTCATACATTCGAATAGTTTCAAATAGTTTTTAGTTAAAAAAAATAGAATTTCATCTTAACATTTTTGTTCGATGAATATTATTAGTAATTATCGGAAAATCACCGAAAGTTCGAAAAATAATAAAAATACTGAAGGTGGGAAGACAAAAGCATAATTAAAAATGTTTTATTTCCAGTATTTTCGAGCATGAAAATACCAGAATCGATCATGAAAACATCGGAAATCCGGTAAAATACCGGAACACAATCACCCCTGTTCAAAAATATTTTAAACTCATCTTACTAAAATCTCTTTCACATTTTGTTGAGTAGAAGAATTATGCATTTCAAAATTTAGCAATGTTTACATGAAAGAAAGAAAACTAAATTTATGCATCAAAAACTGCTATAAATTATGAATTCTGTGTGTTAGCCTTTAAATTAAGCAGAGTAATTTTGAAATAAAAAAAAACACAAGACCCAAAGTTTTCTTTTCCACCTCATTCAAACAGAATCGTTTTGATTGGCTGCTTGCCAATTTCCTTGCAAACATAGGCAGAGAGTACAGTTCAATAAATTTCAATCACATTATTTTATAAAAACAAAAGCCATTCTAACACTGCTATTTTTTCTTTGAATAATTTAAAGTTGGAAAATAAAATAAATTAATAAATGAATAAGAATAACAATAATGAAACAGATAGAGAGAGAGAAAGAGATGGAGAGGACAAAAAAATAATTTAGAAGACAAAACGGCTACAAGTTATATTAAATGTTAAAAAATAAAGCAAACTGATAATATTAAATTTCTTCTATAACTCACCGTCTCTTTAAAACCATTTGAAAGCCACCTGTTCTGTACAACAGCAGTAACAGAAGAAGATGGATTTTCTAAGTCTTCAAAAGCATCCAACACAATAAAATCAAGGACAACATCATAGAAGGACAGACATTTAACCTATCACATATGGGGAAAAGATAGCATTAAATATATATATATATATATATATATATATATATATATATATATATATATATATATATATATATATATATCTATATATATAAAGATGACGGTGTTCGTTTGTCTGTATGTTTGTAACCGCTGGCCAGAAGCCCCCGCAGCACCCACAGACCTGAAACTTGGCTCAAAAATTCGAACGTACCCCGCCCTCGTGCACCTCGAAGCCCAAATTTTTAATTTCGAATTAGTTATTTTTAAATTAATTAATTAGTCTCATTTTTGGTGTATCCGCCATAATTGAGGGGGGAAAACCTCGCCCCACCCCAAAACATTATATATCGTTGGAAAGGGTTTTTTTTTCTGAAAAAGAAAAGTTTTAGCACGTTTCTGTCCGTTAATTAGGACAGGAGATATTAATTAATCAAATTTAGTCAATTTTCAAGGCCTAACTCTACGCAGAACTGAAACACTAGAGCCATTTTCCTGATCAGCTGCTCTTTTGTCCCTGAAGTTACTTTGTGGTTTAAATTTGCGTATAGATTTAAGCCTTGAAAATTTATTCAATTTGATTAATTAATATCTCCTGTTACTTACTTAACTTTCTGTCTCTTATATTTATTTGGCGAATTGATTTAAACTTTAACATGACTTTAAGTGGAATTTAAAAGGTTGTGGAGCGCATTTGAACTAAAGGATATAATAATTTTTCTTCAGAGGAGGTTCCCGGCCAGTGAAATCTTGATTATTTGAGGGTCACTGTTAGATTGTAATCACTTCAAAGAGATGGTACGAAAGACATTATATTTCTTTCCTTTTAATGTTCACATTAAAATCATGGAAGAATGGCTGTGGCTGATCTACCTGATACAATCGGTTCCCTATGTTAATAAATTTAGATTTGGCGACCAATTTTACATTGAAATTACGGTTAAATCGGTGAATTATCACGGGACGCGGGAGCGTCCCGCCCCGCCAAGAAAACCAAATACAAGCCGCCAAGAAATTTCCGTCGCCAATAAAAATGTAAAAGAGCGACTAGGACTGTTTACGCGAGTAACCAAACCGGGGTTTTCACCCCTCTGTATCTCAGCCCCATAAAGATCCTTAGAGTTCATTTTTGGTATACTCAATCTCCAGCGGCCCCTGACGGCACATACTAAAGCAAAACATCCAGGACCCTCAGGGGGAGGGGTGATATATGTTATAAAATCGCTATTTTTCGCACTTTTTAAAAATTGTTTGACAGGGGTCCAGACTAAACGGTAACTCGGATTGAGCTCTGCTTTTGCACCCACATTTATTTTGTCCCAAAGCTCGGCATAGGGGTTTTTCGACCCCCCCACCCCCTCCCCCTCGCTTTTATTTTCCGTATCTTTTCTCCCCGGGGGTCTTTAGTGTTGATTTTTGGTATGAATATTCTCGATGAGACATTGAGGACATTTTCCCAAAATTTACCCCCCGGGGTCATCGCACCCCGGAGTTATTAATGCTTAAAATTGGTCCGATTTCTATCTACCAGCTCTGTTCAACATCTGAGCGTTTATGTTTTCATTGTTGGGCCACGAGGAAAGAAAACTCAATGATTTATAATTTTATCTGTTGCCAGTTTCTATTTGTTAACAAATAAAATATTTGTAATTGATTTTATTGCATAGGGCTTTTAACCTTCCGGAAAGCGCGCGACATACCGATACACGAGAGCGCGCGCTGGGTCAGAGTGACCCATATTACATTTTAAGAGCATTTTAACAATATTTAATGAATAATTCAGTAGTAAATCATGATTTTGACAAATATTAATCAAGGATCTCAAAAGTATATCCAAGTTCAAGGGGTCGACTTTGAATGCAGCTACAGTGGACCTGATCCATTTCTTTCAAATAGAAGTAGAGCAGCGAGTGTTTATCCTTGCGCCTGGGTCGAAAAGACCCAGCGCGAACGCTCGAATGTTAAATGGGATCTTCAATTTAGTTCATTTTAATATGAGATCGGCAGTAAGGGTTGGGGTTTTTTTTTTTAACTTTTAATTTAATCGTAGTATTGTTAGCAACTAGCTTTGTTTTGCGTCGGTTCGGGTGGTACATTGTGATTGATTTCAAATTTATCCCAGACTGAAGAAGATCCTTGAACTTTTGCACCAAATGCATGCCGCCAAGAAAACCACAGATGTCGGACCGCCAAGAAAAATGTTGAAGGGAAAAAAACACATGCAAAGTAAATTTTGAAGAGAAAAAAAAACAGGCAAAGAAATAATATTAATGCAAAAACATGTGATATCTCCCCAAAAACAACAGTGTTGTAAAAAAATCCCCCGCCAAGAAAACCTTAAATACTCAGCCTTAAAAAGTTATGATATCGAGTTTTCCCGCCAAGTTTGTGCCAAACTACAACTAACCTGTATGTATAGTTCTTTTAAATTGTTTTCAGTCCTGCCAGGCGGGAAGTTTTTACTCATTAAGCAACCACCTCACAAGACAAAGCTTCCCGCCTGGCAAAACTGAAAACAATTTAAAAGAACTATACATACAGGTTAGTTGTAGTTTGGCACAAACTTGGCGGGAAAACTCGATATCATAACTTTTTAAGGCTGAGTATTTAAGGTTTTCTTGGCGGGGGATTTTTTTACAACACTGTTGTTTTTGGGGAGATATTAAATTTCAAGGGCAATATTGCTGTGGTCATTGAGAGTTTTCGAAAATCTTGGCTCTACAGTTGTGTCAAAAGTTCCATTGAAACGTAAAAATTTCGCTAAAAATAAATAAGTTCGTCACACACACACGAAAAGAAGAAAAAAGTCTTTAAAACTAAAATAATCCTCGCATTGGACACTACAAACTGAAATGGCATTAAAAGTGTCATCAATATATTTTAAAAGGTCGTGGTGCACATTTGAATTAAAGAATATAATAATTTTACTTAAGAGGGTGGAGTGAATTTAAATTTATTCAGTTGACTTTCTTTACATTTTTTGCACGGGCATCGCCGTGCGGGTACTGCTAGTATATATATATATATATATATGTGTGTGTGTATATTTAGAAGATTCGCATCAAATTTACAATTTTTAACTTAACTTTGTATCAACTTTCATATTTATCTACATATTTAGTTCAGTTTCCAGTATTTCAATCTTTTTTTTTCTGATTAATTTAATTTTGATAGTTGGAGGTTAACAGGAATTTAAATAGTTCAAATTCTACTATGCTTGGGATTAATAACGATTGATGCTGCAATAAGTGGTGTTTAATGCTGCGAATAAAAAAACATTTCTCAAAATGTGACGTAATATAATAAAGGCAAAAAATTTATGTTCTGAAACAAAATTGTAGTAGAATGTACAAAAACAATTTAAAAAAGTTCCAAACATAAAGGCAATGATTGTTTTCAACTGTGAAAAAATGGCAACATTTAAAAAAATAAGACGAGTAATTTGCTTTAAATTAACAAAAGAAAAAGTCTCGAAACTGCATGAGAATATAAACTGCTTTTAGATTTAACAAACATTTTTGAAGCATTAATTATTACAATTTACTTGAAATACTTTATAATGTTAAATGATCTGATTCTGTGCGGATTTTTTTTTTCTTTTTTGTATTATATTTCACATGATGTTGATTTGGACGTTATATAATTGATGCAAATTTAGGTACTTTCAATTAAAGAAAAATACAGCGAATCTTTTATTTTATGTTATAAGTGAATAATATCAAGAAATTAAACTAAAATTTATAATATTATTAAAATTTATATATGAATAAAAAGATATCCAACCTCATTTGAAAATGGGTTCATTTATATTTTAAGTTTACATTTTACTCATTAACATGAAATGCACTTTTGCAAAATTTAATACATGAAGGCTTAAAGAAAGAAGATGATCCTGCCAAAGAAGAAAATTGCACTCAGCAGTTCTTATCCAGTGGGAAGTTTTTTCTGTCTCAAAAGAGTTAAACAAGTTTTAGAGCTCTAAAACTTCAACAAATTAAAATGTTACAATGTTGCTCATAACATTGCAGATTGCCTCTAAGATCAGTTTAAATAGTAAACTAAAAAGAAAAAAGTCAAAAAGATACATGGTTAATGTACAATTCATTTCTGTTATAAAGAGCAAATAAATATGTTTGTAAGTCGTACATCTCGGGTAGACAACTCATCTTCCATAACAGCCCAGTTGTTTTGGTCTTTTGAAAATCCTATTATTTCATCATAAGCAACTAAACATTCCTTTGGATCCTAAAAAAAGAGAACATAAACAAGAAGTAAATTATGAAAAGAGAAATGTGAAAAAACAAAAATGTGATTCTTTAATTTTATTTATAGATCAAAAAATATAACTCCTTAATTATCAACACTGAAAAGGGGTCTGTTTAATTTTAATATTTACTAGCAAATATTCATTTTTAGTTATTTTTGTTTGAAAAAAGTTTCTGAAATTTACAAACTGTGTTGCAAAAAAAATTGAAAAATGAATTGATGAAAAAAAAAAGTAAACCTGAAATAGTGTTGAGAACATGAAAATTTAAAAAAGAAATTTCGACATTTTATATATCAATGAATACTAATAATTTTGTTGATTACGAATTTCAATTAGGACAAATTGTGCAGAGGGTGTATCATTGTTGCTGTAACTTCTGGGGAAAAGCTCTTTTGTGATTAAAGCTGCAGCTAAACATATCATTATGTAAGCAAATACTACGATCATTACATAGAAAAAACATAATAAGAAAAAGTAACAAGTTTTAAATTTTATACACTAAACAAATGTTAATATATCCAAATTCAAAATGAACTACTATGAAAATAAACATTTTTAGCTAATGGGGATAAAGGAATAAAATGGAATAAAAATTAAAAAACTAACTTTCTCACCACGAAGCATAAGGCCCGTCAATATTTTACGTCCAACGTTCGTAAACCATATGCGTATGTCATCTTGCTGGAATAATAGCTAAATCAAACGTAAAAAATTATTACATACTACATTTACATAAAATACATACATAATTCATGGAAATATATTTAACTTTGAAATTAAAAAAAATAAAAAAAAAACACATAATTTCATGGTAGATTATTGAAATAATTTAAATTTAAAACAGTTCACAAATTCAGAACTTTTTATATTTACAAATATAAATTTAATAAATATCGCCCCGTTTGCCCGCAACTAACACAAGTACTGGAATAAGCAAATTTTTACATTTATTCTATTTACTAATGCGGCAAAATTCAATTATTAAAATTGAATCATGAAATTTAATAATGCTTAGCTAGCTGTTAAATGCATTTCTGACGTAAAATTGGCAGCAGTGATCTCATCAATGGAAAGTAAAGATGGAAAAAAGTGTCTAAAGGTTTTCCAAAATGAAGGAACAGTTAATGTAAAACAAGTACAATGTTTCTTAAAATCATTCAGAAAAATGAGGGGGAAAAGTAAAACACTGACTTTTACTAAAATATTTTACATATATTTCATCTTAGAAATTTTACATGGTTCGTACATTCAAAAATGCTACAATATGAGAACAATTACCTGAAAAGCCACTCGAATGCAATGTACTTTTGAAATATACTCCATGTTGCTTTGACATTTAAGCATTTCTGTTCTAACGCAATCAAAAGAAAAAATATAATTAGTTTTTAGAAATTTTAATAAGACATCAAGCAGTTATTAAAACATTGAAGCACATATCTACAGATTGTATGGAGTACATTAAAACACATAATTTTTAAAAGCGTGTGCTAAACACAGGCTTAAACTACAATATAATACTGCTTTTCCATGGTTTAGTACTGACACTAGGGACCAGGATGGTAGGCATGGTAATTATTCAGACATGAATAAGATAAGTAAAAACCAAAAAGCAACGTCTAAAAGCACAAATACGTCAAGTTAAAATTGGCAAACATGTTTCAAAGGCATAAAGCCTCCTTCTTCAGTGCCAAGCAAGAAATGGCCAATAGCAAGAAATCATTTCTTGCTTGGCACTGAAGAAGGAGGCTTTATGCTTTTGAAACATGTTTGCCAATTTTAACTAGACCTATTTGTGTTTTTAGACGTTGCTTTTTGGTTTTTACTCATTTGCGCACAAAGTGAACTGTTTTTAATAAATAAAATATTTATATGAATAAATAAAACAATTTTGTTCGGTATGTTCAGTACGTAAAATATATAATGAAATGATAAGATATTTTGCAGATGTTTATCAAGGAAAATGGGAGATTGGCATCAACAGATAGCACTTCTAAATAAATCTAAAATTAATATCATTGTGTCACCAAAGTCTGCCAATATAACTATAGATCTCTCTACATCAAAACATGTATTGGGTCCTTCAAATACTGTTGTATCAAGCTTGTAATTTAGTTTACATTAAAATATACCTCCTTCAGTGAGAATATTAAATAAATTATTTAAAACAGAAATTACCGAAGTAACCGTATAGGAATAGCACCAGATTCATATTTTCTCAGGGCTGTTTGGTATAAAGCTAACTCTTTCAAATCAATATGCAGGTCCGCAAAATCGTCAAAGTCAGCTAAATCTGCAATCTAGAGGAGAAAAAATATCCTGCATGTAGATTATATTTGGTATTTTTTTTAAAGTATGCAACAAAATTCAAACTCGAAGATTGGTGAATAAAAAATGAAACATTAACTTTTGTGTAGAAAGGTAAAATATAGTTCTAACAGTCACTTAAATTTTAGAACACTTAGCTTGCTTAAAGTTCATTTTCTGATAATGTGTAAAAAGTTATAATTTTCAAGTATTAAATTTTCTTTTAAAAAAATCTTATCATACAAAAAATAAACAAATAAAATAAATAAATAAATAAATTTTAAAATTAACATTACAGTTCGATTTTTACATTTAGGAAGCATGATAAAATCATCAATATTTAAAGATGTGCAATGTATATGCATGATGTACAAATAGGAAGTTAGTATTTCAGTGAAAATTATGTGCAAAAAGAAGAAAAGCCAAATTCTACCTCTGCTTGAGCTGAAACAAAACTTTCAACAGATGACATGCTACAAATAGTTCTTCTTTCTGATTCTGTGATTCGATCATGCCGTGAAGATACTATAGAATGGGTCTCAGATTTAAAAAGAACAGAGTTTGAATCTAAAAACAATTGGCTACAAGAATCTTGCAATTTACAGGCTTTATCCAGAATTTTTTCTAACATATGGGTAAATTTTCCTTCTTCAGCATCCTAACGAATAAAAAGAAATCATCAGAAAATAGAATAATGAATGATTAAAAAAACCACATTTTTAATTTGTTCACATATAGATCTTTTCTTATAGTACAAGTCAGTAAAACATAGTAAAAAGAAGAAACAGCATATTCTTAAAAGATAATGCGTCTGCCAAGTAACAATGAAAAAGTTAGGTAAAAGGCATTCTTGCAGATAATATATACACTAGAGATTTTTTTCCCCCTGACGGCTTACAAAATGTATACAATACATAAAAATGTACATTCTTGGACAACATCAGACACAGATAAGGGGAGAGAACTAAATTTGTCTAACTATTATTATTAATTTTTTTTTCTTAATGCAGGGTTGTAAACAGACAGTCAACAAAATGTAAAGTATTTAAAAATCACAGCTTATAGAACTGTTTTTAAACCCTTCAGCATCAGGAATATACATCACATAAATTTTAGTTTGTATGGAAAATATAGTCAAGTGGTTTTGGTTCACAGTAAGTTCATTTATACACTGATACTATATGAGACAAAATTACAGATTGATGTCAAAAGCGCAGGCAGCTTCAATAATGTAGTGCAAGCTCACACATCTTATCTAGAGCGGTAAAACTAAAACTGTATATTGTTGTTGACGTATCGAAAGAATGAGCACTACGGAAAAATTGGGTGCCATTTTCTTAACTGTATGTTTTCCATATAAAACCTTTTAATCATTCATTTCAAAACCTTGAAAAAGAGTAATTTAGCAATTTTTTGTAACATGAAAATCTGACAAACCACAGATGATGCTAACTGAAGATAAATAAATTTATTTTTATAAATTTTGATACATTTTATTTGTAAAACTCGGTAAACAGTTCGCAAATAACTTTGATAAAATTTTAAAATTAAGTTTAGAAACACTTTTAATAGTTGATTTTAGCTGCAAATTACTTCAATGAACATGGACAAGCAAATGAGAAAAGATTATAGCAAGCGATACCTACAGTCAAAGCAAGTACATCTCCAGGCGGAGGCCTATAGGCTGCTAAAGCATCTTCCCAGTATGCTATAGCTGTTTCCAAAGCCTCCATACCTTTAAAAAAACAATAAGTAAATAAAGGAAGAAAAAAATTAAACATGGTTCTATCTTATCAATAGAAGTGTAAAGTAGATCAATAGAAGCGTAGTAGAAAATGTACAAGTCCGCAGCTGATTGCAGATATATGTTCTAGAATTTCAAAAAAAAAAAAAAATTTAATGCTGAAAAGCGCTATCCTTCGTGTGTGAAGTCAGTGGAGAAAAGTAAAGAAGTGGAACAATGAACAGTTTAAATAGTAAAAACTGTTCACTAATAAAACAACCAAACCAAAACATAACCTAAAACGGAAATTCATTACATAATTTTTCGCAAAAAATCTAACTTTGGATTCTATACAATGCATGTTTTTTTTTTCCAGTTCAATAAATACCAACCTGCTTCATCTTTAGGGTATCTACTGATATGGTGATTCAAAATTCTAATAAAAAATTTTGAACAATTTTGGCATTACATATATAAAAAAAGGACTACACATGAAAAGTTTTCTATATAAAGTTGAACTTTGTTAAAATGAACTGCAAGGGACCTCAAAAAATCAATTCCTCTTAGCCACAGTTTGTCTTATTCGATGAACAATAAACAACAAACATGAAGGCAGGAATCCGAAGTTTAGTTTGTTTTAGAAGTAATTTGATTTAAGAGTTTGAATTAACGAGGTCCATTTGGTATTAAAAAAATGTTCTGTCAAAGAAATTGTTTTCGTCCAAGGTCCCATGCCTAACTTCTAATTGTAAATGCGATAAGCACAACTTGTCACATAAGGCACAAGCAACTAAAAAATTATGGCTTTGAAATTTTCTAAATTATTCATTTTAAATGTAAAAGTACAACTTAAATTATATCAGTATTAGTTGTTTAAAATTATCATTAAAAAAAAACTAATCATACTAAACAATTACAATAAAAATGTTTACACATTTAAGGGTAACTGGTGTCCACAGTTGATTTAATCATGCTCAACAACAAATATGACATAATCAGCATAGCGGCTCCTTTATATTATTTAGATGTGGGGAAAATACTGTCAGTTGTTCATAATAATAGGGCCCTTTAGAATATTTGATTTCTTCAAAAAGGAAAATATCGGGAAGCTGATACTAAATTACCAAAACGCACTTAGTGCTCCATTCTTCTAAACTTTCCATAGAAAACTGTGACATACCTCACTGCCATATCAACAGAATATCCCAGCTATTTAGATGGGAGCTTTCTAGTGAACAATTGAGAGTAAACTAGAGCTTTAATACTAATGCAGAAAATTAAAAGAAGAGGAGCAGTTTGAAACTAATATTTTATTACATATTTCGACCTTTAAATAAAGAAATTATTTAATTTATTGGTTTCAATCAGTGGTCAGCAATAGTGAGTTATAAGTAGCGAGAGTATTGTAGTTGCTCTATTTTTTTTTTTATTTTTTTTTTATTATTTTTTTTTTTTGCAGTTAGTGCAAGATGCTACTTTAAAAAAAATAGTGTCCTGAATAGAGCAAAAAAAAAAAAAAAAAAACTTGTTCATACCAATTTTTGCACTGCTTTTAACATCAGTTTACTAAACAAACATGGATCAAATGATATTTAATCCAGCCATTTTGAATAATAGCTAATATACACTTTTTTTTTTTTTTTGTCATAACATGAAGCATAATCATTTCCTAATTGCGAACATACGCTTATGATCTAACTCAATAAAATAGGTGCATGTTATTTTTATGACAATAATCATACTTTATTCTGTACCTCTTGATATATATTATTGCTTAAAGGAAATTAAAGAGCTTTTAATTCTCAACAAAATCACAAGTATTTGATAATTTCTAGCAGTTGAAATAAATATTCAAGACAGCATAAAAAATTAAATTTCAGTACCTGCAAAGAACCTACTTTGAAAATACATTTCAATTACTTCAGCTTTCATTTGCTGCAGAAAGAATTTGCTGACATGTAGTCAGATTTGGTGACCAGTTGTTTTATAGTATTAAACTTTTTATTTAGAAAGATATCTTTTAAAAGTTCTAAAATTTCAACAATACAAACAGTGTTTAGTGAAAAGAAAAAGAAAAGAAATATGTTTAGCATGAATGCAAGCTTTTAACTCACTATTTACATAGAAATAAATGTTTAAAAAAAGAGACAAATACATTTATAATTTTTTATAGCTGCAAAGAAATACCCATTGTTCCTAACTGCTGTGGTGTTAGTTCTGTTGATGCACCAGTATCCATGGTCAAGTTGGCGGTCAGGATAGAGTGAATAGATTGTCGGTCACTGCATATTGACCCTTGGCGGTGATGGCGATAAATACTCAAACTTGTGCCAACTCTACCAGGGATGACATCTGAAACAATTAAATTAAGATTTTTTTAAATATAAATACACATAATATATATTGGCAAACAACAACATTACTCCTTCACGTGATTTTTCCACACATTAAAAATAAAATTAGTTTATAATTATAAAAAGTATTTTGTGCTCACCGAATTTGAATTTCACTACATGAAATTGATAATTTGTCCATTTAGATATCAATTTCTACAAGGAAGTAAGAGCTCTACAGCGCACAATTGCTTTATCTATTGTAAAATGTAAGCCATTTTTTAACGTATATGATAAGTGGGACATTTTCTAAAACAGTACAAAAAGAAAACTTTTTAAAAAGCAAGAAAGTTAGAATAAATGCAAAATAACAATTAATTGATTACCTCCATTAGAACCAACATTAGCAAAGGAATCAGTCTTTGTTTTTTTTGCTTGAGGTTTTTCACCACTTTTCGAACCTTTTCTACGTCTTCTGCGTAGTAATCTGAAAATTTGTAAAGTACAACCAATTTTCAAAATGAAGTGAGGTTAAACATTTTTAGTATGCAAACACAAAATAAACTTACTTTGCAACCAATCCTAATAATGTTATGCCAAGAGTTACAGAGAGAAAAGTAATCTTTGCATTCTGTGAAACAGGCAGTGGCAACAGTTTTAGAGTTGGCTTAAAATCCATTTTATCTTAAAAACTATAAAAAAGTAATTCATCATCATTTAATTAAAAAAATGAGAGCAAAGTCAAATATACTCAGTTACAATATCATCAAATACTTTAAAAAGTGCAATCTAATCAACCAGTGCTAGAAATAAGAAATTAAATGTAGGTGTCATGATGACATCAAGTAAAAGTTTCTAGATCTCAAAATGAGCAACATAGGTAAAAACAAAATGAAAATGTTGAATAAGGCTCGACCGATGGCATTTTTTGGCCGATTGTTGGCCGATTGTTCAAAGTTGGCCGATGGCCGATTATTTCGCTCTTCCATCGGCCGATGGCCGATGCCGATGGCCGATAGTTAAAAAAATCAAACGATTAGAAAAATAAATGTTTATAGAAGATTTAATGGGTCACATATTCATTTCATTCTACTTCTTCCTCAGTCATTCAAATTTTAGCCTAAATTTCTATTTTACTACCACTCGACAAAATCTGTATGAGAGAGAGAGAGACGTAGTAAGTTGAGAACTCATTCGTACCATTTGTACCGGGTGTAGTTATACAGATACTTTCTTAGCTGCAATCCGATGTTCCAAATGTGCTTTTTACTTTTTCTTTTTCTGACTAATCAATTTTAATTTCAAAGCAGACTAATGTCATAAATTAGCGACAACTAAGCGATATAATCACAATTTTTTTAATAAAAAACAAAGTAAGATACAACAAAAACGTAGAAAAAAATAAGATACTGAATTCGGTATCGGATGGGCGGTGTTTGACAAAATTCTTATTTAAATTTTCGATATATGTTCCATGAATCTCTGTAAAGCAATTCCGTATGTTCCACGTACGTACATGTACGCAAACATTTGAGATAAAAATTTGAAACGGACACTGTGTTCAATAATAAGTAACTGCTTCATTGTTTAAAATAACCATAAAACCAAGACTTCAGCAATAATATGTGGATTAGATACACCAAACTTGGTAAAAGAACTTTACATTAGGTATGTTGTTCAATCATTAAAAAAAAAAACTGATTCAGTCAACAAATTACACTACGCTTTACGAGTGGAAAAGTTCTTTAAGACATTTAAAAAAAAAATAAGTTAAACAAAAAAAGGCAACAGATAAATCACAAAACTAAGTCATAGCTTGAATTTCGTTATACTTATTTAAAATGTATGAACAGAAATGTTTGCATGTTCGTTAAAAGTTGCGACAGTTACATAACTTATTTTACTGAAAAATAAACAACCATGAAAAAAAAGAGCTTCTTAAAACGAAGCTACAATTAAAAAAAAAAAAAAAGGAAATTTATACGTAGTTAATATTAACTTAACACATATACAGGATGAATTTGACCTAATCTACCATACGTAAGGGGGTTATAGAACAGCCTAGGCGGAACACAGAACCACCCAAAATGGGTCAAGAAAATATATTCTGAGAAAAAGCCCGATTTTTGAAGTTTCTGTAGGATATACATACAAAATGAAGACATATTCGGAAATAATAGACTAAATCCTATAAAATGACACCTTTTTCCTGAAGATTGTTGAACTTTACAGCGAGCTACAAGCTTTTAAACATCGGAAACACTGAGAATTAAAATGACACCCAAGTTTTCAATCGATATTTTCAAAAACAACCGTATGAGCTACAACCGGTCAAATCTACTAAAAACTGGCCCATTTTACTAGCTTTCAGATAGTACAACAGAAAATCGTATTGGGCTTTAAGTTCAGCAGAAATTCAGGTTTTAGTTTGAAACAGTATGAAAATCTGCATTCATCGGAATAGGGAAACCAACAGAGATTTGAACTTTTCTGCTCTAAATTTTCTGTTTCACGCAAGTACAGTGTTTCCTTTGCTTAAAAAAGGAAAGTTAAGTAACAATAAGTAAAAACAAAAGAAGAATTAGGGCCATGCTCCACATCAGCGTAAAACGCGACCGAAACTGAAGGCAGAAACTGAAAATCCGGGTACTTTCCTTTTTACGCGGCGTAATCACGGCATAATAGAGGACCGAAAAATTTTGCATTTTTAATTTATCCAACAGCCAATAGAAATTCATCGTGAGATGTAAACATTTCTAACCTTGGCGGACGCCATTGCTATACTGCATTAACGAAAGTGCATTTGGTAAATATTCAACAGGAGAAGTGAGAAAATACCCATTACTTAATGATAAAAAATCAAGTGAAAAAGCAAAATGGGGGGCAACTAGCGAAAGGCTTAAAATAAGCTTTCAGTTGAGGCTTTTAAAAACCACTATCTCGTTATATGTAATCATGTCAATAATTCCTGTCCTTTGCGAGATTTTTATTATTTTATTCAAAACTCGGCGGGATTCAGTGGCGGATCATGACATTTTGAGGCCCCAGGCACAACCTGATACGGAGGCCCCCCTGATGCTACAACAAATGGAATAGTTCAATAATATGAACTATACAGAAAATATTTTTTTTTTTTTTTTTTTTGTGAGTCAAAAAGCTTTGGGGTTAGAGGAGATGATTTAAAAGAAAAACATCTGACAAAAAAAAAAAAAATATTCACAGTAAAAAAAAAAAAAAATGCCTTATATTTTTAAGTATTTTAGTCAATGGAGAGGGTGAGATCCGAGCCCCGATATCTGGCATGTGGCATCTCGTAAAATCCTAGGCTTTATTACGAGTAAATATCAAAAATTAGTATTTTAAAATGACAGCGATAGATAATGAAACGAAATAGTTTTTATTTGTCAAATACTTCTTTAACAATAGATAAGTTCATGTGAAAACGAAATTATTCATAAAATTCGTTTTCAAATTGCCGCAATGATAATGCTAAGATAGGTTTTTCAAAGGAATCACGAAATTCGCGGAAGCCGCACATTTTTCACCTCTGCTCTATGCTCTTCCATACGAACATGGGAGGGGGGTGGGATCTCGAAAGCTGATGATTTGTAATAATAATTTCTTGCAACATTTTGTCAATGAGTTTTATTCCAGGTTCACAGAAACTTGCTTCAATTTTATTCCTAACTTTTTTTTGCACACACTTAATATTTTAAGTATAATTTTACTATTGCAAAAAAATTCATATTCGAGAGATCCATAATAAATTTCCGGTGAATTTAAATTGAAAACTGCGTTGTTGTTCTAATTAATGCGGAGTATACTGCCAAAATGCTGCTCGGTATGATACAAGTTATTCAGTTATTCTGGCAAAACTTTAAACATGCATTTTATCAGAAAATAGATTGTTTTCACGAGTATTAAAAACAAAACAAAAACAAAAAAAAAATGTTATGCTAAATTTTCGAACATAATATGTGGGGCGGGGGGTCAAGCAGCCTGAGGTTAAAGAGAACCCTGAAGCCTTATCAATTTGTTGATTTGGTATGGAATAAACCCATTGTATCTTTTATTTTTGCGCTTGATTCAAAAATTATAGTTATTACAACTCTTGTTTTTAAAATTGTAATATGTTTAATTTCCTGCAGACAACACAGTCAATGAATAATTTTTAAGAATATTAAACTTACGTCGGAGAGATTTCTTTGCTTGAATTTTGCCTATTCTTCAAAATTTGACAGTTCTTGAGTTAAAATGCGATGCGTAACAAATGGTACAAGTTTTGACTTGGGAAATACTAGGCGGCTTACGTAATGGTGGAGGAATTGTGAATGGTAAATCACGTAATTGGTGGAAGAAATCTTCATTGATGCAGGGTTGGAGGTTGGAGCACAAAAAGAGCTCAAAGCGAAAATACTGTTGAGTTTCCAGACATTATTACAAAATGACGGTGTCCAAGGCGCTTCTTTTTTTTTATTTATTTGCTGGTATAAAAGAGAAGCGACAAAAGGAAGCGTTTGGCTATTCTGAAACAATCTCGAAAGATTGCTCATAAAAGCACCCCACTTTCTCTTCGTGTAGCTCTCAGTGTCAAGGTCAAAAGCTTTTGACAAGAGGAGGGAGTCTGAAAAATGAGGGCCATAAACCACTTTGCCTAAGGTCTTAGAATCAAGCGTAGGTTTCTGATAAGCATCGGGCTGGTTGCTGGTCAGTGCATAACGGCGCAGGACAGGACAACGGCGACTGAAAGAAAGAAAAAAGTGAATGGCTCTTTTTCGCTGGGGGGCCTTAGCTGAATGTTTCTTTTTCATTGCATGACTCATATTGGATTACGCGTCTCGAGGCCTTGCAAAAGAAATCCCGGTGCTGTAGAGAGACTTCTCACGCTTATTATCTCATTTTTCAACACGCTAGAGGTCTCAAGTTTAAAGTTTTAAAATAATTTGTTTCTTTCCTCCAGAATACTTTATCAAAACAAGCAACATGTTTCATGCCTTTACATACTTTTAACATACATACTTTTACAAACTTTAAATGCTTTTAACCTTTACATCTCGTGAGTGGGGGAAGGGGGACAGACACGAAAAAACATGTATTATGGTGGCTGTTACCGCGCATAACTTGAATATTTAACAAAATAAGTTAGAGGCAAAAGGTAAACTTCGAAACCTGGACCCTATGTCCACTCCGCTGAGAAAACTGGACCTTATGCTATTGCTGTCCAAAAATGTGGACCTTCCGTCTCTTGGATTCTCTATCCCTCGAACCTTTTGGACGTGGATCTTTTGTTTGTGGACCTTTTAGTTTTGGACCTTTTGGCTTTGGACCTTATATCCGGATCCCTCAATGAATAGCCTACCAGGCAAGCCAACTAGGGCTCGGTTTATTGTCACACCTTTCTAAGGGGTCTCAATTTTTTTAAAGGTTTACACATAGCATTGAAGCTATACTAAAAATACGTGTATTTTTAAGGAAAAAAAAAGAAAAAAAACCGGTTTATTGAAAATTTCCTTAAACGAGTCTTTACTCATTTTGCTTGAATAGGATTAACCCTGTCGGCCTGTCGCAACTGTGAGGGTCCCCAATAACCCTCATGGGCCCAAAGGGGAAGCAAAAAATGAATATGATAAATGATTTACATAGTGCTGATATACAATGAGGCCCCAAAAATGCAATTTGACGGGCCCCCTTATCTGTAAATCAGCCACTGCATTCTGTCGTTGAATCTTCAGGAGGCCTCCAAAGTATTGTGGACCTAGGACCTCACTATTAGTAGTTCTGAGTTTTTGGCCTTATTTTTAAAGGCTTACGCATTAAAGCTATGCAAACAATACGTGTATTTTAAGAAAAATAATTTCAAACTAACTATTTGCTAATTGGAAAAAAACTTTCTTAAACGAGAGCCTTTATTAATTCTGCCGGTACTGATCATTTCGCAGCCATGACCATAGGGGCCCCGAAGGGGGGCAACAAACTGTATTTTGACGGGCCCCCAAACCTGTAAATCAGCCACTGCATTTTGCCTTTAAATCTTCAGGGAGGCTCCAAATTATTTTGGGCCTTTTGCCTTTCGATTAGTTAGATAATAATAGCTTAATTGCAGGGCCCAATTAATTGGCAACAATCAGGGCCTTCACACTGTGCTTAAAATCCCTGGCTAATTGCTAATTTGAGTTTTGAGCACCTCCCACTAAAACACATGATTTTCCATAACAAATTCTCAAATCCAAATATTTTGATTTTAAAACTTTGGCACTCTGCAGTTCCGAGGCCCCCTGCTTTGCTGGAGGCCCCAGGCTCGCGCCTCATGCGCCTATTGGGTGATCCGCTACTGGCGGGATTACGGGAGTCTAGTTTCTTGGCGAGATTCGAAATAATATTGTTTCGGAAGTTTTACATTGTAATGGAACTTACAATTTATGACATGCTTTGCTAATTTATTGATTGCTTGGAGAAATTGGAAATATATGTTTAATTCCGCTCGTGTATTTACTTATTTTAATTCAGCTTTAAAAAAAATATTTGACCTTTGGCTGAGTTATGGATCGCTTGGCGATAATAAAACTAGCTAATGTTGTGTAATAAAGTGTTAGTGAAATGTTTTGTGTTTTGATAAATACTTCCATTTTTAAATATAGCAAATTTTTCAAGAGTAGCGATAAATAAAAGAGTGTGTAGGTTATTTTACGTATTAAAGATTTTTTTAAATTTATTTAAGTTATGGCTTACGTGTTTTATTTTTGACGGCGTATTCAAAAAATATATAAATGCTTCATATCTTTGAGGGTCTAATTTATTTGGCAAAGTAAGTAGGCACTGATATTTTTTTTAGGTACAATAACAGCCATAATTTTGAAAACTCGATACGACCACGAAAATATAGCGTTGCTATAAATTCATTTCGCAGAATATATAGTATAATTGCGAACGGTACGGAAACATTGTCTACGCGTTTACTCAAAAATATTAGCACCAGAGCCATTGCAAAATGTCCATTAAAATGTAAAAACTCAAAACAACAAATAATATATTCAGCCATCAAATCAAGTTTCATGGCATCGTGCTGCATTTGCTGTGTTTTTCGCCAAAACATCTATACTCAACACTCCGAAGCTTTTTTTTTAATCACCTTTAATGCTTAGTATGCTTTCTTCAACAGCAAAAAAAAAAAAGCTATTTTTTTCTTGAAATAAAAAAAAAACAACTTTTAAGATTTAAGCAATAATAATATGCAATGCTGATAGCAATGAAAATAAATGAAGCAATGAAAATAAATGCAATGCTTAGCGAAATTCACAAAAAATACTTGAATGGGAATTTTATAGCCAGTTTGGTTTGTTTCCGCTAAATATATCCGTTTAAAGTGAAAATAAAAAACCGCCAAGTAAAAAAAAACAGGACTTGGCTCATAACAAGCTTTATCATGATGGGTAATTCCATGCCAACTAAATTAAATAACTATTAAAGCTCGGTTGTTTGTTGCCAATCTTTCACCCAATCATATAATTTCGAATACTGCTTCATAATGAGGTATTTTTCCTATTTGTTATCTAAATATCAAATACCCAATGAAAATGCAAGGATTATTCCGTTAGATGGCGCTTTTTTTCTGCGCAGAAAAAAAATTCTGCCCAAGTGGAGCACGCGTCCGACCGAAAAGCGACCGAAACCGAAAAAGGAAAATTTTACGCTTCTGCCCAATTTTTCTGCTTTACGTCGATGTGGAGCAGGGCCCTTACTGTCAAGTGCTTTTCACAAAGGAAAATGCAAAATTAAAAT
This sequence comes from Uloborus plumipes, assembly GCA_038373865.1. Classification (NCBI taxonomy): domain Eukaryota; kingdom Metazoa; phylum Arthropoda; class Arachnida; order Araneae; family Uloboridae; genus Uloborus; species Uloborus plumipes. The sequence continues at coordinate 28,279 of JAXGGA010015069.1, forward strand.
AGCTGCATTAACATCAATGAGTACATTTACATGTAAGCAATCTAAAAAATTTACCGGAGCTGCTGAAATTAGCCCCCCCTCCCACCCCCACTATTGCTCCATCAAGCCGAACGCGCATGCTGAACGAACTTTTAATTGTGAAGTAAAAAATAGAGAAATAGAATTCCCTCTTAAGAAAACTTGAAAAAAAAAACAAAAGAAAACATCGGCCAGGCATCGGCATTTAGATATTTTTGGGGCCGATGGGCCGATGTTTTTTCCATGTTAGCATCGGCGGCCGATGCCGATGGCTGATGGAAAAAATTTCAACAATCTGCGCCGATGCATCGGCTTGGCCGATGCATCGGTCGAGCCTTAATGTTGAACAGCACAAATGCACAGGAATACTGCAGATACGTGTTTCAGCATTAAAAGGAATACCCTTTTCAATGTAAGCTCATAGATGGAAAGACATTTGACAAAAAGTGCCATTTTTAATAAATGAAACAGATACATATTACAATATGAAGAAATATTTAAAATGGATAATGTATATTTTATATATATACATATGCATAATGTATATTTTATATATATACATATGCATAATGTATATTTTATATATATACATATGCATAATGTATATTTTATAACTGTTTTGGTTAAAAGATTTGAATAAAATTGTAAAAAAATATCTCATGAACAGGACAGCTACTACAAGTAATGGAGCCCGTACCCCAGCTTGCAATATACTATTACACATAAATGCTGGTACTTTGTGCAAATGGAGTTCCCGTGAAAATAAAAACCTAATTTGCGTATTTACCCAGGTGTATAACCTGGGTATTTACCCTTAAAAATGAATACACAGAATTTTACATCACTAGTTTCATCGAAATTAAGACACCTTAAAAACCTACCTAACTAGATGAGAGAGAAAAATAATTTTCAGTGAGGCAATCATTTTGTCCCCCCCCCCCCACAATGACTGTTCATTCTCTGCTCCTTTTACGCAGTGAACTTTTTTAGCCTTTGTTGGTCAGGGGGCGTTACTCATTATAATATGTTTATTGATACAGGTTTTCCTTATATATTTGCATCATTCTTATTGGCATGTTTATGTCTAGTTACGGCACACAATCAGTGCCTTTATTAGGTTTAACACATCTTATATGTGTGAATGATGTAGAAACTAACTGAAAACACGAAAATACATTTGAAAGAGAGAATACTCGTTTGAATTACATAATATATTAATGTGTATTACTTAATCTCGTTATCTTAAGTTCCACATGAAGCGATAGAGGAAATAGATGAAATTATGTTGCACAGAAATGAAATATACAACATTATTTTGCATTAAAATTGGAGTTACTTTACAAAATGAATGAACAGATTGTACTCTGCATCATTCTAGATTTGTTTCAATTTCTGTTTACGTTTTGAAGTCAGTTACGGTCACAATGCAAGACTAAAAGTTAAAAAAAAGTTCACAGATATTTAGTTTTGATTAAATTTACTTTGATACAGATATTGTTTAGTAATTTTCAAGATTTGAGATTTATCTTTCCTAAATTTTAAATATTTCTTGAGGTACGAAAGAAATATAGTCGTTTGCAGCGACACCTGTAAAAGCTTTTGGAAACTACACAGTATACTTCAATGAAGTTATGTGAGACCTCTACAATTCAGGTTGTTGTTGACACGATGCAGCTGCTCTTTCCAAACGTTCGCCTCTCAGAAAATTTAATAAGCTTGTCGTATCCGGCCATACGGCGTTGTTGTCCCTCAAGGTAAATGACAGGTTAAACCGCGGGCGGTGTGACTTTATTTTTTTACCAAAAACTAGTGTACAAAGAAACACTAAGAGTTTATATTAATTGATTGTGACGACGAAACTTCACATGCAGCGGCTAAACTTAACAGCAATAACAATGTGAACAAAGTGGAAGTTCTTTTATTTA
>JAXGGA010015070.1:0-30214 GCA_038373865.1 Uloborus plumipes
TTCATTGGATTCGCTTATCAGGAAGGTTGGTTTGCGCTGATAAATAATAATAGGAGATAATTAAAAAGCTAGAGCCCTGGTCAGACATAATTCAATAAAAATAAACTAGAAATTTCAGCATCCAGTTAAGAGCAAATACAGCTTTCGACATTTGCTATTGGAGTTTAAAAGAAAAAAATTGAAAATTTTCAAGTAAGTGACTATGCTGGACTTGAAGCAAGATTATCTTTTACCTAAGAAAGGACTACTATCTTTACTATAACCAAGAAATGGTAAGATGTTAGATGAAATAACTACGTCAAACGGTCCGTAACGTAAGATTCTGGAAGATGTTACTATTCTCTTCAAAAGGAGATTGAATATGTACAAAATAAGTATTCCGAATATTTCATGATAACGTGACTTCAACAAGTACTGTCCGACGTCGGAAATGCAAGGAAAGTCGAGCGTTAAAATATCAAACAGTATATTCCTTAAATTTGCTGAAAACAGGATCACACAAACACTTCAAAGACAAACAATCCGATAATATTCGGAAACTCATATTTTTCATTGTTATTTTTTCTTCAAAGATTGTGCTATCCTATCTCTTCTTCGCACATTCAATGCAATTATAAATCATTAAAAATAAATATAATACCTTTTTATGCTACAAAAACATGAGCTATGCTTCTTTTACACAAAAAATATTGAAAATTAAGTTAGTTAAATGACTAGAACTTTTTTCAAAAAAAAAAAAAAACGAAAAAAGCCACTAATTTTGTTCTTTGCAATGATAGAACACACCTTTAGGTTTATTTCGAATGCTTCTAATATTGAATATGACCTCCGCCTCGTCATAAAAAGCTACTAAAGTGAATTCATGTTTTGCACATCTTTTTTCTACATCTGATATTTTGCTGAACTTAAAAACTGAATTTGGGAGTCATAAATTATTTCTCACTTTTCTTTCTACTTAATAAGGGATTAAGATGATTTTTAAGTAGCATAATAGGGCTGTAAATACACTTAAAAATAAAGGTATGTTTGCTTTTCAGTGAAATTTAGGTTAGGAAAATGAATGATTTTTTTTTTTCAAAAATTTTGATACCGAAATGTGTATATTGTGCAACAGCAACGAGAAAACGAAAAAAAACCACTAATTTTATTCTTTGCAATGATAGAACACACCTTCAGGCTCATTTCGAATCCTTCCATTATTGAATAGGACCTCCGCCTTTTCGTGAAATGCCACTTAAGTAAACTCATGTTTTGCACAAGAAAAAAAATGCTTGTCGTAGTTTATTCAAATTTTATTCAAACAAAATTATATTATATAAATTTTAAGTATTTTTTTATTAAATCCTCATACTTTCAGCAACATATCTGAGAATTTTTGGAAATATTGAAAGATTTCTGCAGCCGTCACAATTTACTGAAGAGATACATACACATGCAGATTAGGCTTAGCGGTTGACAAAAAATGCAATTTTTTGAAAAGTTTGACGGCCTGTAAAACAAAAACCAGATCATATATGGGCAAAAGAATTCATATGGTTACTTACCACCATAAAAATATTAAATACACCAAATTTTATCAAAATCCGAGGACATGGGTTACAAAATCCCGTTTTCCTGGGTGATTTGACATGGATTGACCCTACTCTGATAAAAATGTCTCTGATATAAGTAGAAGGATAAGAAGTAAGAAGCGTACTTTTGCGTGCAGAAGCAAATAATGACAAAAATCACAAGCCCCCCGCCACCCTATAAAACTACAAAATGACCCTTGTTTTGGCGTCACACAGAATTTTTTTTTACAATGCTTAAATCATGTTGTTAACACGTAGAAACACGCCAAACGAATTGCCTGAATTGCAGCAGTTCTTTGAATTACACTCAAGGCTTAATGTTTTCAATTCATTGAAGACAATTTTCTAACTTTACGCTGTTTTCCGTTCTCTAAATGTTTCTTTCTTTTTTGCAAAAGGAACTTTTAACAGGGAGCTTTGTAAGGTATATTAGTATAAAACAGCAGAAAATCTAAAACTAGTGATTACTATAATGATAGAAAATTGATATTGTTGGCATTGGGGAAAGTAGACGCTTTTAGTCCTAAACGAACTTCATATTGTTCAAAAATCTATTCATTCTATGAATTGAAAAGGATATAATTTTAATCTCTAAGGATGCTGTGGTATTAATCATCCCACACTTTCTTTGATTTTATTTATCTTGCAATGCAAATCACAAAAGATTCCAAATTATTCACTTTCCTTGCAGTTTAAAAAAAGGAGAAATGCTTGGCTGGGCTAAAAATAGCTTTTCTGTTCACGCTAATTTGTTCGTCTTAGTACCGAAGTCTAACTGCCACTGTTTTGATCTTATATGTGCAAGGCATAACGGTTTTTCTTTTGGAATGTTCGAGAACATTCTTTTTCAACTGTCATTGTTTTTCTAGCGTGCTAAATTTCTGGAGATTTTTTTCAGTTGAGCTTGAGTTTTTGATGTGTGTGGACGCATCAAGTGTTCTTAACACTTGATGCAAAATGTCTCCCATAAAGTGCGAACATTGTTAATAAAATGGATACTACTTTTTCGATTATGTTTTGTTCTCGTGCTTCGTTTCTAATGGAATTAGTCACAATGGATTACTATGTTGATGTCAGCCCCGAGGAATCATGTGAGTACAAATTTTGCGATATTTTTACACACACACATCCACCACAACACCACAGTTTATGGTGCCTCGACCAGGATTCGAACCAAAATTGAAATTTTTGGGCTCGGTAGTTTGAAAAAAAATTTTTTTGAGTGCATTTTTCTGTAATTGCTTTGGATTTTGAAAGATCATCATGGCTCGTAGAAAACAAGTATCAGCTGATGGTGGTCAGGCAATACAGAATAACCCAAACGGGGAACAAAGTCACAAACACAAATTCAGTTACACATCAAGCATCATCAAGTAACATGGATTCGCAAAACAAAACTCCATTTTTGCTCAACGTGACTTCATTTTCGGGAGATCCAAGTGAAGTGGAGTATTTCATTGAACAAATTACAGACATTATAAGCATAAATGAATGGGATAACAAAAGAGGAATTCTTTATCTCAAAAGCAAATTGATGGGTGCCGCCTTAAAATATGTTCTTGAAACACATGAGTTGCGTCGTGCAACCAAAGTTAACACAATCACAAATGCATTGTTGGCATTCTATAAGCCCGTAAAACAAAAGTGCACAATGAGAGATTTTCATTCCATTAGAAAGGATTCCTCGGAATCGATACTTAATTTGGCACACAGAATTCAACTCATTACTGCTTCTGTTTTTGATGTACAAAATACTGATGTTCTGAATGAAATTCGTCTACACAAATTTCTTTCTTGCATTGATCGGGATCTTCGTGCTAAAATTCTTGAACTAAAAATAACATCTTTTGATAATGCTGTGAAACATGTCAATGCTATGCAGGAACTTATGTACACTGTACAATCCTACGATACTGACAAATTGTCTGAAGAACATGTCAGTACATTGGAAAACAAAATTGAATTGTTAGAAGAACAACTGAAGAACAAATTAGTTGAAAACAATGATGTAATTCAAGATAGTGTAAACAAACAAGATAATGAAGTAGAAAACATATATGCTTCAAGTACACGGTACAGAAATACAAGAAACTTGAGATCAACGTCTAGAAAAATTGTTTGTTATTTTTGTAATCGTGTGGGTCATACTAGACTGAATTGTTTTTTACTTAAGAAAGCTATTGCTTCAAATACCCGATTTCGTAGACAGAATCAAAGTAGAAATTTTTCTACAAATTCCAATTTTTATAATTTTAGAAATGGAAATGCAAATTTTGTACCACTTGGTGATCGCTCTCGTGGAAATTATTTTGCATATGATTCTGATAATTCTAGAAATGACTCTAGGCGTTACAATTTTCGTAATTCTAGTAGACCACAGCATACAGATCATATTTGGCAGGATAATGCACAAAATAAATATGATAACAATGCTCAAAAACATGTTTCGAATTTATTGGACACCTCTTTTGGTCGTCAAAAAGAACATAAAATTAACTATAATGACCAAGATACACAGTCGTCTCCGAAAAGTCTTTTTGGGGGAACACACGATAATAATACACAAGAGTGCAATCATTGGATGCCACTGGGTAGTAATAACACAAATGTCATGTATTATCCATGTGTGAAACATTATGGGTGTCAACCAAGATCTTTATTTTCTGAAAACAACATGCAACCCCAGCAATGTCATGGTTTCGCTGGTAATCCGACTTTGTACACTGATACAATGCTCTCACAAGGAGAAACTGTTCGATATAACAAAAATGTTGAGGTACCGAAACAAAAATCTACTGGAAAAATTGTTTTGTCGAAACATTCCTCAGTACAAACTTCTCCATTAAAACGTAAACAAACTGTTGTTACACTATCACCGGAGGCTCAGGAATTTATTTCGTCTGCTGTGTTGAGTTCGAGATATAATAGTGATCAAAATTATTTGTCAAATAAGTTACCTCTCATCAAAATTCGAATTGGTACTCAGGATTTAGTATGTCTGTGCGACACTGGTAGCACAATTTCAATTTTGAATCACGCTACTTTTCAGACATTTAAAGATAAAATAAAATATAAATTTTTATCTTGGCAATTGACAATTTCCACTGTTAACTCTCAAGTTGATTTCATATCTTGTGTTGAATTTTCATTCAAAATTGAAAATCAATTCTTCAGACAAAACTTCTTTACAATTAATATGAGAGAGGAATCTTCTTATAAAGCCATTCTAGGTTATGACTTTCTTTGCAAATATAATATGTCCATTCAAACGACTAAAAATGTTTTGATATATGACGGCATACACTTTCCACTTTTGAAAGATGATTCTGAATTATTTGTAAACAATGATACTCATCATGTCTCATCTCAACCAGTAAATAATATGAGTATTGAAGTTGTAAGGGCATGTAACAAAATTTTGTTAGAGCCAGACTCCAATGCATATGTTCAGGTATATGTCGAGGAAGAAATTAAGGAACAGCAATTTGTGTTCGGTTTAAATACCTCTGTTGAAAATTTACATGCTGATGAGCAAATCATCAAAATTGATTTATCCACTCAGAAAATTGAAAATCAAAAGAAAAGAACTAACTTTTATGTTTTTGTTGAAAATAAAACAAAACACAGAATACATGTAAACAAACACCAAAATCTTGGTTCATTGGCATACATTGAGGACATTAGGGAAATTGATGTTCCTAATGAGAATTTTGATGTGAATTTTATTCAGGCAACTCCTGAAGTCCTTGAATTGCGTCGCAAAGAGTTTGATTTGAAAAATTTTGACTTAAGTCATTTGTCAGGAAATGAACTGAAATTGTTTCAGAATTTATTGAAGGAAAACACTGAATGTTTTTCTAACTCTCTTAAGTCAATTGGACATACTGATAGAGTAAATGCTGATTTTAAATTTTTACATGAATACCCGATTAGAACTTTACCTTATCCTGTTCCTTATTATTTACAAGCTGAAGCTCAAAAACAAATTAATGAACTCAAAGAAGCAAATATAATCACACATTCATTATCGGAATGGGGAATTCCGGCGTTGCTCGTGAAGAAGAAACGAATCGATGATTCAGGTGTGCAAAAATATCGTCTAGCCTTAGATCTTAAACTAATTAATTCACTGATAGCTCATTCTTCCTATCCGTTGCCAAAAGTGCAAGATATCATCAATTCTTTGTCGCAATACAAATACTTTACCACGATTGATCTTCATGCGGCATACCACCAAATTAATTTACCAGAACATGTCAGAGATAAGTTCTCGTTTGTTACACCTTGGGGTGCTTACTCTTTTTGTCGTTTGCCATATGGGGCACGTACATGCAGTTCAATTTTTCAGCATCTTGCGGACATTATATGTCAAGCTACTGGTAAAACAGCCATAATGGCATTCCAAGACGATTTTGTCATAGCAAGTAATTCTAGAGATGAGATGCTAGACAAGTTAAAAGCATTATTCAAAGTTCTCCGTGAATTTAATGTAACCATCAATCCGAAGAAATGCACATGGTTTATTGAAAACGTAGACTATCTGGGATTTAACATTTCCAAAAATAAAATATTGCCCGTAACATCAAACATCCAGAAAATTGTGTCATTTCCGACACCGAAGACAAAACGTCAATTAACAAAATTCATAGGGATTTGTTCCTATTATAGAACTTTAATTCCTTGTTTCTCTGACTTGATACAACCTCTTAATCAGTTGACGCATCCAAAGAGACAATTTATTTGGAATGATGCCATAAACGAAAATTTTTAAAAAATTGCAACAAATTTTTTTTACGAAACCATTCTTATCTCAACCAAACTGGAATGATGACTTCTATGTAAATACTGACGCTAGCAACTTTGCTATTTCGGGTGTGCTTATGCAAAAGAGAAATGATTTATTCGTACCTATATCGTACTTTAGCAAAATGCTATTACCGGCTGAAACTAAATATCCTGCAATCAAATTGGAGTTGATGGCCATTGCAAAAACATTACAAGCGTTCAAAAGTTATATTTTCAATCGTCAATTTTACATTTTGTCCGACGCTAAAAGCTTAAAATTCTACAAAAAGACTTCTTCCCCTGCATCCTTAACAACTCGTTGGCTTATGGCAATTAGTGAATTTTCATTTATATTTTTACACATTAAAGGCTGTGACAATTTACTTAGTGATTATTTAAGTAGGACTGATTTTTCAAAAAATACAATTGATATTACATCTAATAAGGAAATTTTATGTGACACTCAAATTAGTCCGGTAGTCGACATAACTACTGAAGCTGATCAGACTTTTCCACAAATTATAGAAAAGGAAGCTGATTTTTCATTATCTAATCTGAATTCTAGTACTGTTTTGAACCAATGTATTAATGTATTGAATGTACTTAGTGAAGAAAAAGATGCATTGCTTGAAATAACCAACGCAACTTTCCTAAAAGAACAGTTAAAAGATAAAAAATTATCGGGTATCTATAATAACATTCTGAATCGTGTGGCTTCAGATAAACACAAGAAATTTTGTATTCATCCTCACACTCAACTCTTGATGTATTGCAAAGATAATTTATCAGAAAATGATCAAGAAAATTTGAAAGTTGTTGTACCTGACGCATTAAAGCCAAAAGCTCTTAGCATTGCCCACCACTCTCATTTTGGTATACGAAAAACTTACGATTTTCTTTCTAAAAACCTGTTTTGGGATAAGATGTATGTTGATTGTCTGAATTATTGTGCTAGCTGTACTAAATGCATTGTTGTGAAACCACATCGCTTGAAAAAAGCGCAATTGATGGAAACTTACTCTCCATACAAATGCGGACAGCTAATTACAATGGATATCGTGGGCGTATTCTCAAATGGAAAGTATATATTAACAATTATAGATGCATTCTCCCGACACTTGGAATTATATGTGTTGAATAACATCACTGCGGTTTCTGTAGCTAGGGCAGTCTTCAAGTACGTCACGATGTTTGGTAGACCTGAACTTGTGTTGACAGATCTTGGTCGTCAGTTCAATTGTGAATTATTTGCAAAATTTAATCAGTTATTTAATATTCAATTAAGACATACCAGCAGTGCAAACCCACAAGCAAATAGTTTAAGCGAAAGGGTGAATTTAAGTTTAAAAAACTCCATAAATGCATTACTAGCTGCAGGACTAGATTTTGATTATGCGGTGGACGTTCATAAAGCATGTTATAACGCCTCAACTCACTCAACCATAGAATTTTCGCCAAACCTTATTCACTTTGGAAGAGAACTTTCTCTAATAACTGATGTTGTTAATTTCGACATTAACCCTTCTCTAGATTCAGCTTTTGAATTACACAAAATTTTGGAGCAAATGCAGTTTGTTTATCGGAGAGTTTATGAAAACTCTGTTGGCAAGAAATTAGCACACAATGAAAAACATAATTTAAATTGCAGACCACATAATATTAAGCCAGGGGATATTGTTTATCTACGCTCAAAAAATAAATTCAAACCATCAGTAAGTGGTCCATTTTTTTGCAAGAAACAAATATCTCAAGTATTGGTATTGATACAAACTCTAAATAATAAGTTCGCTCCAGTCACCAAGGTGCACGTAAATCGACTTGTAAAAATACAAAGAAGAAGACAAGAACTGGTTCAAAATGATCCAGTTAGCATGGAAAATTCAGTACCAAGTCCATCTGTTGAAAATGGGATTCCATCAATATCAACTGAAAATCTTCGAATTCCAAATAATAATAATGAGTCATCGGAAATACAATTAAATTCTCCGGAAGTCTCTGAATTAATTCAGAATGATCAACAGAAGTGCTTGTCAAACAGTAGACCTAGATCGCCCTACCAGCTCAGACAGAGAAAGAAATGAACTATACCTATCTATCTCCCATCAGTTCTTCAAAAAAAAAAAAAAGTTTTTTTTTCATGACTTCATGCAGTTTTATTAGTTTTTTTAGTTTGAATCTTCAGAAAGCCTGTTGTCTGATGGAGTTTGAGGTCACCGCATCCTGTCAGTGACTTGTAGGAGGACTCTACAGTACTCTTGCGTTCCTGTTTTGCTCATCGAGGTTGGAGCACCTCTACTGCTTTTAGGTGTCCGATGGAGCTTGTATGATGTGATTTCCTGGATGACATGGATGGATGTCTTTCTGATGTGTTTTCGGGTTAGGGCCCTCTGCTAAACCCATCTCCTTGTCCTATCCTGATGTCCTGCTTTTCTACTGAAGGATGATTTAACTTATGTTTATATTTCCTGGCTATCCACTCGGATGATGTGAAGCATTCTTCAATGCAGTGATTTTTTTTTCAGATTAAAAATTGATAACTTGGACTTTAGATACCCATCATAATAGACTGAACACTTTTTTTCTAACAAAGGAATCGTCTATTTTTCATCAAGTCAAAATAGAAAATGTTTAGTTTTTTTTGGCTGTTCTTTTCAGATATTCAAATCTTTGTGAAAATTGTTGGGATGATATTTCAGGTATGGTACTTGTAAAAAGTTACTTCAGTTGTGGAGATACTGAATATTGAAATGTAGAGAAATTTGGTATGAAAGTAATGTACTGTATATACTTGTAAATTTTATTTGAGTATTTTGCCAGCTTTGTTTGCTATTTAAAAAAAAATGAATGAGTGCTGAGTTTGATTGTGTGAATAACTACTTTTTGGTGCTCCTTGTAAGGCTTCGCCCATGTTGAAATTCTGTGATCACAGTATAGTTTTGTTGCTTTTCCCCATTTTTGATTATTTTATATAAAGGTACATTTATTTTGGATATCAAAAGTTTATAGTGCACTAAATACCCTTATTTTGACTTCAAAACTATTTTCTAATTTGGCAAATTTTTTTTTCTTATAAAAATGATACTTTTCTTTGTACCTTGTCAAAATTTGACTTGCTTGGAGTACTGTTTGAGTTCATGGAATGATTAGTAAAGTTTTGATTAAGTGATAAGTCACTACATGGCAAACTTTCTTTGTGTTTGTTTTTTTGCATTTTTTAAATAGTTCATATGTCTTTGAAAATGAATACGCTTGAGAAACATGTTTATTTTGATTTTTACTGGCCAGAATTTTTTTAGAAGTCATTTTATGAAGTTTTGCATGCAAGTGTGTATATATGAAAACGAGTTCCTAAACTAGAGAATTACTAGTACTGTAAATTTTTGGTTTGATCATGATCATTTTGTTTAAATTTGTAAATACCTTTTGGCAGGCATTATTGTGTTGGCAGGCATTATATGTGTTGAAAATATTTCTATGAAAATTTTCGTCATTTGAGTGAAAAATTGATTTGACTTGAAAATGATTAATTTGTGGCACAAATTTGTTTATACTTGCTTCAGTTAAGCCATACTTGGAAAATTGAATGATGGATTTTGAGAAATGAAAATTTAGGTGCCAAATTTACATTTTGTAAGAATTGATATTGTATGCCAGCATGTGAATAATCCATCTTGTACAAAATTTAAGGAAAAAAAAGAGAAGGAAGTTCTCGTGGAATTTTTTTGGAATTGGTACATGATTTGTTGTGGATTTTATGGAAATTGCACACTTTGAGATCATGTCAAATTTTTTTGAATTTGCCAGCCTTTGCACACTTCATTTGTTGTTGTAAATAGTCAAGCCTTTCTTTAGTTACTGTCAGCAAGAGTGGCTGAAGGGTTTTTTTTCTTTGTTCTGTTTAAAGGGGGAATGTGGTATTAATCATACCACACTTTCTTTGATTTTATTTATCTTGCAATGCAAATCACAAAAGATTCCAAATTATTCACTTTCCTTGCCGTTTAAAAAAAGGAGAAATGCTTGGCTGGGCTAAAAATAGCTTTTCTGTTCACGCTAATTTGTTCGTCTTAGTACCGAAGTCTAACTGCCACTGTTTTGATCTTATATGTGCAAGGCATAACGGTTTTTCTTTTGGAATGTTCGAGAACATTCTTTTTCAACTGTCATTGTTTTTCTAGCGTGCTAAATTTCTGGAGATTTTTTTCAGTTGAGCTTGAGTTTTTGATGTGTGTGGACGCATCAAGTGTTCTTAACACTTGATGCAAAATGTCTCCCATAAAGTGCGAACATTGTTAATAAAATGGATACTACTTTTTCGATTATGTTTTGTTCTCGTGCTTCGTTTCTAATGGAATTAGTCACAATGGATTACTATGTTGATGTCAGCCCCGAGGAATCATGTGAGTACAAATTTTGCGATATTTTTACACACACACATCCACCACAACACCACAGATGCAGTTTACAAAACAATTTTAAAAGGAAAAATGAACAACAATTGCTATCTAGAAATTTTGTTTTCATATCTCAATTTGCTTAAAATTTAAAAGTTTAATTGCTGCAGTTGTTGCAGCTTTTTTGTATTCTGGTTTTGTCATTAGTGTGTGTATGAAATTGGTCTATTGACATCTACTGTTTGATGTACCAAGTTATATTTGCTTAGCTGTATCCATTGCTTAAACATTTTACAGAGTGTTCATTTTTTTAAATGTAACTTAGCCCCTTCATCCTCCAAGCCCTTCAATTATCAATTGAAAGTTTAAGGACTAATTATTTTAAAAAAACGATTCCTCAGATATTGTGAGAAAAATTTGCATTATATCACCAAAGTTTCAAATAAAAGGGAATGTATTTAATGATACAACTTACTTAAACAGGTGTGATTTTCTCATCTTAAACACGAATGAGGTAGATAACAAAAAGTTATCGTGCAAAAGCTTGTTCAAGCAAAATTAGGATTTTTTACCAGACTTAACTAAAATGAATATTGTTCAGGCGCTGTGTGTTTTCGCTTCTCTTTTAAGTCTATCATGTGAGTATATTCTTTATTTGTTTATTAATTTTTTTTTCATTACACGAAATTCACTGCAAAAAGAGAAAAAAATGAATGCTTATTTAAAAAAAAATGATAAAAATTATTTCTCGCTGCTGCAACGTACGTGAGATCTGAAAAAAAAATTCTTGCTACTTAATATTCCAGATATCTATCTAAACAAAAATGACATACAATTAAAGTTGTATACATATTTAAACATAAGTAAATTGATTTGATGTGCATGAAGTACGTTATTCCGTGATTAAAGATATTTTGCAAAAAAAAGGGGGTTCAATCTACATTTTCAATTGTTTGACCATCGCTCCCCCAGAAAAAATTCCTTATTAGTTCCTCTCTCTCTCTCTCTCTCTCTCTCTGTGTGTGTGTGTGTGTGTGTGTGTGTGTGTGTTTTAACAATATGTGGACTTAAAAATACGAAACATTTTTTTATCCCTCAATGCTTCATTTATTTTACTCTAATGTAGTTCAGAGTAGTAGTTCTCAACCTTTCCGGCTCTACAGCCCACTTGAGCACTAATGCTTGATCACGCCCTCCCCCCCCCCCCCTGCCCGGACGTTGTCAATAAAAGTAGCAGAACTGGAAGATAAAGCTAGTTAGAACAGCTAAAACTAGTTAGTCAACAAAAATTTAAATAATTTCTCTAGACATAATTTGATATTACTATACATAAGTGTATTGTGAATTTTTTTGTAACGAGTTCGTAGCACCTTCAACTTTCTTAAATAATCATTCCAATCTTGAGGAAGTAACTATAAATTTATTTACAAATATGTACACTTATTTACAATAGGAGCAGGAAACAATTGCTAAACATCCAGCAATTAGGCAGCAAACAGTACACTGTACTCTCAACAGTGACTCAGCACCACGTATCTAACGTGAACAGTAATTAAGAAATTACAAAAGCAAAACAACCATTCGCCCAAGCGAATAAAACGAGCCTCTCAGAAATCAAATCTGAGAAAAACTAACTAACTAACTGTGTTCAAGGCAGTTGGACAGCTATTTATACTAAGAAGGAAATTTCTACAACATTCTAGCAAAATCCGGAATGTTCGATTCATTCACAAACTTAAATAATACATTCAAGAAAATTCTAGTGCTAAAAAGAAAAACCCACGATATTACAACTCCGAGCGAAAATGTCTTCATGCTTATTAAAGTTAGGGCAAAAGCCAAAAAATGTTACAGGGTCGGTATACAAATGGTAGAAGTGATATCTTCAGATACTTTTGCAACATGTCGCCAGATAAAACCATAACTAGTGAAAATGATGCAAGGCAGGAAAAACAACAACTATTTACAAGATTTGTAACAATATTGATATTTGAACATGTCATTAAGAGAATGTTTCACACACCAGTGTTAAAGTAAAGGAATATATTCTGTAAAAAAATAATAAAAAAGAAACTACATTACGTGATATGATCACTTTTGATATTAACTACTGAACAACTACATTGATACTAAAATCATTCGAAAACAGGCATTTCGTATTATATACTTTTCAGCCTATAACTCAACGGTAGTAAAAAAAAAAAAAAAACATTGCTTACGTAGCAGTATGCTTCTCAGTTTCATTTTAAGCAATCGCTTTCAACAACAAACAAGTGGGCATTCTAAAGTTGTATACTGTGCATGAGTATACTTTCTTGTTGTCGGATTCCTAGAACAAAGAGTATCGTCAAGACACAATCTTTTATCTATACAGTTGTGAATCCGTTAAAAATATTTCAAAAAAAAAGCAATAAGAGTTACTAAACACTTGTAAACAAATTGTAAAAACAGGGAGGAATTATGGCGCAAGTTGCGCCATCAAAAAAAAAAAAATTTTTTTTTTTGGGGGGGGGATTCTTTTAAACTAATTTATTTATTTATTTAAATTATTTATTTTAATTAATTTTTTAATTCAAAATAGTTACCTTCTTTTAATAAAAATTATTCATGAATTTATTTTTTAATTTAAATTATTTTTTTTATTTTTTTATTATTTATTTATTTATTTATTGCAAGGGAAAAAAAGCGATTTTATTCCGTGCATAATTTGAACTTTTAAAAAATTAATAATGTATTGTATAAAAAAATAATAGGTATAATTAAAAAAATAAATGCATAATATTTTTAAAAATTAACAAAATAAAAAAGAGGGGTAAAAATAAAAATAAAAAGCCCAAGAGGGTTGTGAAAAATGGGGGGGGGGGGGGATTTGGCACCACTGAGCTTGGGGGGGATAGGCACCCCTGTTTCTAAAGCAGTAATGCGTAGGCTAATGGGTAATGTCTAGTTCATTTTCACGCAAATCGTCAGAAAAAGTTCTTCGTTATTATTGTGCCAAAACAAGAAAGAAAATTTTACACACTTCTCAATCATAGCGACTGTGGTCTCAAACGTTAATGTGATTTCATTAACATAATGTGCAGAAATTTCCGATTGATGTTTTTTTTTTCTTTCAAACGATTATTATTATTTCCGCAGGGGGTCGGGCTCTTCGAAATCCGATGGAGAATCCGGATCTGTACCAAGGTGATATACTTCAGTTGGATGATCCCACAGTGAGTATTAATAAGTTTCTTGAATTAAAAAGAGAGCACATTTTTAGATTCCTTGATTTTTGAATTTTTGACAAAACTTCACAAGTGATAGTGATGTCCGTCGGTTGAAATCTCCAGGGGATAATTCTATGGCCTATGAATAAAGTTAGCTGGATAACCATGTCTTTATCATTACACTACAAGATTATAAAGCACTATATTGTCGGCACCGTGCTAAACTAACGAATGTGAAAATTCGCGTTTTTCAAGTTCATTTTCAAGTTCGAATTTTACAAATAATTAAAATTAAAATGATACCTTCGAACGATAGTTTTACATTTAAAGATATCTATAAGAGTTTAAAAATTGAAAATAACCAAACACGTTAGGTGTTAAAAAGTTATATGCAGTATTTTGACTCTCCTGAAAAGTGCCAATTTTCACATTCGTAAGTTTAGTATGGTGGCGACGATATTATCCCCATCACAAAAGCATGGATGCCCCCTGCCCCCTATAGGCTGAAACGCCAAGTACGAGGGTTGTTTTTTTTTCAACCTCAGTTCGGCTATAAAAATAAACGGATTCAAATAAAAAAAAATATTTTATTATCAAAAGTAAGGTGCAATCCTCTACAATTCTCTACATAATCACCTTGACGATTGAAGCATTTGTTATATCTGTGAACAAGCTTTATTATAACCTCCTCGTAGAATGTTGCCGCCAATGATTGGAAGTGAGTGGTAAAGGTCTCTTTGGGTTCCACGCCACTTTGGAAGCCCGATGCCTTTCCAGACCCCAAGCAGGGGTCTCCAAGTCTCTGCTTCAGTTCAGGGAAAACATGTAAGTCACTTGGTGCTCGGTCGGAACTTTATGGTGGATGTTCAAAAATGTCCCTTTGAATGCATGAAATTGCTGGAGGAACCGTTGGGTTACGCGAGCGCAATGATGACGGGCATTGCCATGCCCTCCTGCTTGGGGGCATGGCAATGATCGTCATCCCTGCTTGGGGAGAGCCCACCTTAGGGTCTGGAAAAACATCGGGCTTCCAAAGTGGCGTGAAACCCAAAGAAATCGTCACAACTCACGTCCAATTATTGGCGGCAACATTCTACAAGGAGGCTATTATAAAGCTTGTTCACAGATATAACAAATGCTTCAATCGTCAAGGTGATTATGTAGAGAATTGTAGAGGATTGTACCTTACTTTTGATAATAAAATATTTTTTTATTTGAATCCGTTTATTTTTTACAGTCGAACGGAGGTTGAAAAAAAAAAAAAAACCCTCGTATTTAAATGGTATACCTTATCTTATTATCGTGTTGCCCCTCCCCTCCCCCACTCATCACAGCCAGAATAAAAACTGATATAATTTTGCTGATAATTCCAATTTCTTAAAGTATTTTTTTAATTAAATATTTTTGTCTTTTAGGATAGGAATGCAGTTGTTAATAAGAGCCGCATTTGGCCAGGTGGAGTAATTCCCTACAAAATTGATCCAGGATTAAGTAAGTTCGTTTGCTATCTGTTAGAAAATTGCATTTTGTTAGAATCACATTTTGTTTATGCTCATAGGCGGCTGGTGCACCAAAAAAGTGGAGGGTCAAGAAAAATACGGGAGAGGAAGCCAGAAGAAATTTTAGGGGGGGGGGGAGTTACGATTCAGCACCTTTAAAGGTTTTTCTTTCTGCTGCAATTTTTTTCTATAATTTTGGATTTAAACATTGCTGATTAATTGACTGCTAAAAAATACGTAATATGGCCTCAAAAATCAATTGCAGTGGCGGCGCCAGCTATGGGGCAGGGGGGGCAATTGCCCCCCCGTCGGAAACGTCTTGCCCCCCCCATCGGGGAAATTTTCTAACTTCGTCGGGAAAATCCGACGATCAAATTTTCCGACAGAAATCTGAGTGCCGAAAGTCTTTCCGATCCCGACGGATCAGTAAACTTTTTACAATAAAATAATTCAATCAAAAAAACTTTTTTTTTTCTAAAATATTCTCATTATTTAACGTATTACGCGTTTCCAGACCAATTTTGAACACGAGAACCTTCGGGAGAAGATGCATCGGCTGGATGTCGTCGTATATCTTTTGAACGAACGTAAGTTCTGCTGGAGAAAGTTATTTTTGTTCAGGTTGAAAAGGACAAATCTTCCTCTTTTTTTTCTTACCAGCTGTCCCCACCCGCAAATCGCCTGCAGCATCAGGGTTGCAGCAGCATGGCAAACGGACATTCATTGTCACTTTCTGAGAACGTGATCAACAATAAATAGCTGTTTAGTTGCCTCAACCTCATTTCTTAAAATCAGCCGCTAGACACGTGTTTCTCCAGGGCCTTTGCCACCCTCTGAGCAGATACTTGAGACCCCTTTTTTTTCTCGTAAACCAGTGCCGCGTGTGGGCTCCCGAGCGTTGCTCCCCAGTTCAAATTCGCCCTTCGCACCGTCACGTCATGTGGTGACAGGATGCACTAACTTTTCATTCACGGAGTTACTTCTTAACAAGAGAAAAAAAAATCTTAACCAAAATTTAAACGAATTGAAATTTAACAGAACAGAACAGATGTAAATCTTATCCAGAAGTAACTGGGTAAGTGTGTGTTATAAACTTTTGAAATGCTTTTTTTTTTAGCAAAAGGGACAGTATGAATTTGATTTTTTTTTCTTTCTTCGTTTCTTTCTTTCTTTCATTTAAAAACGTACACATTTAGATAGCAACGAGTTAAAAATTAAATCTACACCCTTTGTGTTTAGAGGTGAGGAAAAAAAGTGTTGATACTTTTTTTTCGCTCATATTTTTCACTCTCAAGCAGACTAGTTTATGAGATAATTCTTTTTATTTATTAAGTTCAATTACACTTTATTTGTTTTTCATTTCCTTTATCATTTAATATTTTCGTTTTGTGTATCTCTGAAATTCTTTCGGAAAATAAAATTGTAGATGTACGTACATCTTTATCCTTTTGTTTAGTTTCAATCCTAATTGTAAACCCCGACGCAACAAGGAAGGGGGTTGACGTGTCTGTGTATTTTTCGATCTGTCTGTGGCACTCTACAGGCTGATCGGATGAACCGTTTCGAAAAAAAAAATTGTTTGAAAGGAGAGTGTTCTCAGCTAGATCGCGTTTTCGAATGACATTAATTAACGAAGAAATGAATTAAAAACCTTTAAAAGTTTTACACGATTTTTGAAGAGAAAAAAAAAACAAGAGAAAAGTAAAACAACAGTATCAAAATGAAAAAAAAATCTGCATCTGATAGAATGTGTTTGAAACTTCCATGTTATTTAGAATTCGAATGCTAACGTTTTTTAGAAAATGCGGCTAAACCTTAATTTTACGCAATTGGAAGCCGATGTCATTGTTGGCCCACGAAGAAAGAAAACTCAATGATTTAAAATGTTTTTGTGTTGCCATTTTATATTTGTTAACAATTAAAATACTTGTAATTGTTTTTAGTATGAGGTTTTAAAAGAATATTCAATTTTCCCTCTTTATTCTGCTTTTGCGATTAGCAAATTTACTAGTTCGGATTATCGTTCCTTTTCCGCGATTACATGGTCCTCTTGAAAACAACTGAATGTATTTAAATTTAAAATGCTTTTTGATCAGTGTAGTTCGTTTTAGTATGAGGTCGGCACTTAGGGTCTGGATTTTTATATTTTTTAAAATTTACTCCTAATACTTGTACTGTTTTGTTTTGGGTTTATGGTCAGAATGATTACCTTTTATGCGAATGCTTCATAAAAAATTAAAACACTGGAGAACGGGGGGGGGGACTTTTAATTATTAAATTATACCTGTGCCCCCCTGTCGGGCAAGCTTGCCCCCCTGTCGGGCATTTTCTAGCGCCACCTCTGATCAATTGGCTGGTTAGTTTTCATCCTTTCTGATTGACACGAAAACAGTTTGATGTTTGGAATTTTCAGTTTTTATTTTGGTGAAATTAATCAATCCACTGAGTAAAAATCTTTACTTTTTAACAGGGAAAAGAGAGTGGGCAAAGCTCGTTACTTTTAGAAGAGAGGGGGCAGTCGCCATCGTGCCCCCTATACGAGCCGCCTCATGTCATAACGCTCATAATTACTATATTGTAAGCAGGGCCGTAACCAGACCTTAGTTTCGGAAAGGGTTTTACCAAACGTATTTCTCGTGAAATCCATAAAGTCAATGAAATTTGATTTCATGTTCGATATTCTGTTGATTTTTGTTACAATCGATATTAAAAGGGTATTAACATGAAAATATATTTTCAACATATTTTTTTTTTTAACTGACTCATCTTTTCAATGAAGAAAAACAAATCTGGTTGGATGAGTTTACTTTACTTATATACGCGCATTCAAAAGAGTACCGTATTTTTCGCCGTATAAGACGCACCCAATTTTAAGTTAAAACCCCCAATTTTAATTAATCTTAAATTTATGCCGTATAAGACGCACCGTCTTATACGCCGAAAACTACGGTACTTTTAAAAATTTCTATCTTACGACACTTTTAGATGTGTTAAATATAGAGTTCGGTACTTACAAATTTGAAGAATTTTGGTGTTTTTTTTTTTTTTTTAGTGGTATAAAAATTTTTTAAGGGAAAGATGTATTGTTAAGAAATTATGTTTGCAATAACTACAATAGAAGCAAATGCTGCAGAAAAAAACACTTAATTTGTGCAATTATTCAATAATGATAATTTCATTCCTTAAATACAGTTTCAAAGTAAATAAGAAAATTAAAATACAACAATAATTTTTCAGTGAGAAACTATGAAACGCATTTTTGTAATAGTTTTGAAAATTTTCGGAAGGGGTTTTCGGCCCCGATTTTAAGATATACGCTCAAAATTACTAGATTTTAAGGTTTTTATAATAATTGTGTGTGAAGGGGCAAGTGGATAAAGGTGATATGTGACAATTGAATTTCGCCGATTTATATAAGTTCAACTTAGTGTGTGTTCAATTGTGTTAACTCACATACACCGTTGAAGGGACAAGTGAATAAAGGTGATGTGTGACAATTTTTTTAATTTCTAGAACAATATTTCAAAACAAAAAAAAATATTACCTTTCACCTTCATCCATGGTATAAAGTAAGCTTTTCCAAAATAGTCACTTATCACCTTTATCCACTTGCCCCTTCAATTAACCCTACACTACATGATTTTTTATTTTTCGTAGAAAAAAATATATGTGTTTGTCAATGTAATAAGAAAACATGGAAAAATATTAAAAAAATTTAACTCTAAATTTTCACCCCTTTCTAATTAAAAATAGTTTTGTTGCCAAATGGCTACACCATGCATTAACAGATAAAAATGATTGTAAATAATAGTCTTGAAATTAATTCTTTTTTGTAAAAACATAGAGGAATTGAACATTTGGTGCACTGTACTCTTGTAATCCTTTACATTTCGACATTTTACATTATTTTTTATATGTACTTGTACTTTCCGATGATCAATTCTGTCAAATCTGATGTCTTTTGGAGGCTCTCTCGCCCAAGCTTTCTTTCTTTTCTCTCTTTTTTTTTTTGGTTTGTAACTAGTTCCTCTGTAGCTAATGGTCTCTTTTTAATACGCTTTTATTAATTTCACATGTGGGTTTATTTGTATGTATGTATGTATGTATGTATGTAACTCTGAATAAAAGATAAAATTTACGTTCTTTGCAAATATAAAAGTAATATATTTAATATTATTTTTAATACTAAAGGCTAAACTGTATTGCATATTGATGTATTATAAGTACATGTAAACTTAAGTGCGGATATTCAGTTGTTTTGAAAATCAGAGGGAAACCCGTGATGATCACAGCGCATTCCAATGTAAAAGCGTATTTTTTAGTTTTTTTTTCAAAACTATATTTTAAAATTATTAATGACTTTACTTGTCCGTGTGGGCACAACGTTTGTGCTAACTGAAATCTAAAATGAACACGTTTTAAAGGCTTTTCCCTATTGATTTTTTGTTTGTTCACTCTGTTGAACATCAACTAAGCATTGATAATTGCGAGGTCTTATAAACGGTAGAACAGCCGAAAGTACCACTTTTGGGTCCGCATGATTATATTATACCTTCCAAAAAGAGAAAGAAGCTAGCGCGAAACATAAACAAAGCACATACTTTATGAATTATAGAGATGAATCGAAGTGTTCTCTGGATGCTTACTGCATAATGTTGCCAAATGGCTACAGACGTGTATTATGTCCTAGATTTTTTCCAAATAATTATTTTGATGTAAAACGCATCTTAAACGAAAGATAAATGTTTATTTTATTCATGTTATTTTTTTAAAAGACGAAGAAAAATATTTCATTGTAAAAAATAATTTCAAAACATGGTAGTTTGAGTGATTTTGAAAGCTATCCATATGGATTCATTTAAGAGCATGTAACAGACCAGTTCTGCCATGTATGGATGATAAATGGTGATAATTGCTTTAAATATACCCAATACTTGCTTGTTATGCATTAAGTTGCCTTATGACTACATTCTGCTATTCATAAGGAGGACAAATTGTCCATGTAGCCAATTGGCAACACCATGCAGTGTAGGGTTAAGAAATAGAGATGAAATATTGAAAACATTAAAAGCAAATCAAGCAACTTAACAGCCCAAATGCACAGGAAAACTGCAGATACGTGTTTCAGCGTTACAAGGAATGCCTTTTCAAAATTTGTATATTTCTTAATTGAAAATATTGTTCATCCCCGCCACCCTTTTTTTTTGTTCATTGGAAAATGTGTTTCATATGAAAACGTACCATTGGTAATGGTTGCTAAAACAGAGTACACACACACACACACACCAGATCATAGAAATTACACAATATAACAGCAGACTAGTAAAGAAAGAATTTAAAAATCTGGTATGGACCCCACACTACTTCCTTTTACGTGTAAATTCCTTAGTAGTTGCCTTAAGTGTTAAAAAAAAGTACTTGGAGTGAGTGAAAGTAACAATTCAAATATTTACACCCCTAATCTGCCACGAAAAAGTGCAGAAAAATGTTTTACAATGGTTAATTTTCTAAATATTGCCGATTTTAACATCATTCAGTGAATTTTTCGCAAAATATCGCCAAGTTAAACCCAAATTCAAAAAAGAAAAAAAAAAAATCCGCCAAATTTGTCGCCAATATGGCGATATGTCGCCAAGTTGGCGTCAACACTTGGCGACATATCGCCAAGTGGTCGCGCCAATTCATATCATTTGAGTCTGCATTGAAATTAACACTGATTTACCCCCAAAAAAGGGGTAAAACACCCCCTTGGGAACATTCGAATGCAACCACAAGGGGAGGTGCACAACTAGACCATCCTCAGAGCCTACATACCAAATTAGAAGTTTCTACGGCATATAGTTCTTGAGTTATGCGACATACATACATACGCACATACATACGTATATACAGACGTCACCAGAAAACTCGTCGTAGTTAACTCGGGGGTAGTTGAAATGGATTTTTCGGCTGTTTATATGTTGGTAGGTACATATACACGTGCTGACAGGTCGAAAAAACTACTGAACATTCATTCGGGGATGAGCAAAATCAAAATTTAGACCCAAAGTTGAGTGAATTTTTTTTCGCGATCACAATACTTCTTTTACTATGTAAAAAGAAGTAAAAAAGGGAAATGAAAAAATCGCTTAAAATTTTTTAAAAAAGTATGACAGCGAACAATTTTCTTTTAAATGTAGATTTCTTGAAATCTGATATTGAAAAGGCTATGAACCACATAATGGAAAAGACATGCATAAAGTTCCGGCCATGGGATGAAGAAGAAAAAGGATATATACGGATATTTCCTGGTTTTGGGTAAGTAGTTCACATTATTTCACCATATGAAAAAAATCAAGAAGAAAGCCCACACACACACACACTTACGCAGAAACAATGCTGTTCGAATTTATTGGGACAAAGCTTTTTTTTTTTTTTTTTTGTAATAGTACTTGCGATTTGGCAGACTGTAATCGTAATCGTAGCTGTAATCTCCAATTTTTCACGCTCGTAATCATAATCGTAATCGATTACATTTTCTCGTAGTTGACTCCAAGCCTGGTCTCAAGGGACTTTAATACCAATTTCAGCAAAATTGGTTGATTGGTTGTGCACTATAACTCCTTCCCTTTCCATACAAAGTTTAAGCTATTTCGACGTCACACTCAATTCTGTTACAAGAAAAGTTGTGAGCTGCTTTGACTTTTCTCTTCCTTTCCCGTAAAAATGTTTAACATTAAAAACTTTTTTTAAAAACAATATTGCCCTGTCTAGAGCCGCTATAAACAGGCAGACGCATCAAGTTTAAGTACAACCTCTTTGGATCCAATTTATTAACTTTTACTTTCAACTTTCATTGTTGCGGAGCTAGGGTTACCAGAAGAAAGTTTTGGGACAATACTTCCAGCCTTATTCACAATCACGAATTGGCTGCGGAATAATCCCAAGATTGATCTATCGTCTATTGCGGATCAGGCCACCGTTCTTATTCACCAACCTCGGATAGATGAATCGAGAGATTTTCTAGACACAGATGTAAAAGCTTCTCTCATTGGCGGCTTTTGATCAGGTGACGTTGACGACATTCCCATGATTCCTAGTCGCCCATCATGGCCGCTAATGTTTTCCGGAAGCAGACAGATCTTTGTTATTTTTTATATTTTTTTCTAACCATCAGAGCTTTCCACAACTTATGTATGTTATATATCTTGGTAAACTGCATCTTCAAAAAAAATTTCATTCAAAAATATTAATTTTAAGGAAGTGAATTTTACATTGTGTATGTACCCTTTGCACCCCCCTGGAAAATTTCGAAATAACGTCCCTGCACGTGACGCTAATAATTGTTTAGAGAAAAATTGAAGGGGCAAGTGGATAAAGGTGATCTGTGACAATTTTGGAAAAGCTTACAAGGATGAAGCTTACTTGGATTTACCATGGATAAAGGTAAAAAGGTAGATTTTTTTTTTTTTTGAAAGCATTTTCTAGAAATTTAAAAAATTGTCACATATCACCTTTATTCACTTGTCCCTTAAACGGTGTATGTGAGTTAACACAATTGAACACACACTAGTTTGAATTTTTATAAATCGGCGAAATTCAAATGTCACATATCACCTCTATCCACTTGCCCCCTCAATTACCAAAGGGCGATAACTCGCCAGAAAGGACAACACTAACCAGGAAAGACCAATACTGAATCATGTGCTGGATCAAAAGTGGTCAAACTTTATCTTGATGCGTCGGCTCATCTGTATAGGGGCCGTATCCCTTTCCTACTTAAAATTTAGTCATTGATTTCAAACATTTTCTTGAAATTTAACTTAACGGTATAGAATTTTTCAAAATAACAGTAACTTAATCTGAAGTGAAGTAAATTGAAAGTGAAGTCTTCATTTTTCTGACCTAAACTCTTTCCTTTCAGGTGTTATTCTTATTGGGGTAGAACGGGAAAAGTTCAGCCCGTATCGTTAGGCCAAGGATGTGAGCCTCTAGGCACCATAATACACGAGTTGACGCACGCCATCGGCTTCGATCACGAACAAAACAGATCTGACAGAGACGATTACCTTATTATTTATTGGCAGAATATTTGGCCAGGTAGGTTACTTTTCTAAACAAATAAGCAGCCAAATAAAGGGAGTATGTGAGGTTAAGTGAAATTTCTGATTTCAGCTCCACTTATCTGATAATATTTTTACTATTTACTTTACATGACAGTAGCATATCCAAGGGGGAGATCGGGGGCATAACCCCTTCCCCCATGAAGCGACAGAATTATCAGCCTTATTCACAATCACGAATTGGCTGCGGAATAATCCCAGGATTGATCTATCGTCTGTTGCGGATCAGGCCACCGTTCTTATTCACCAACCTCGGATAGATGAATCGCGAGATTTTCTAGACACAGATGTAAAAGCTTCTCTCATTGGCGGCTTTTGATCAGGTGACGTTGACGACATTCCCATGATTCCTAGTCGCCCATCATGGCCGCCAATGTTTTCCGGAAGCTGACAGATCTTTGTTATTTTTTATATTTTTTTCTAACCATCAAAGCTTTCCACAACTTATGTATGTTATATATCTTAGTAAACTGCATCTTCAAAAAAAAATTCA
Organism: Uloborus plumipes; assembly: GCA_038373865.1. NCBI lineage: Eukaryota > Metazoa > Arthropoda > Arachnida > Araneae > Uloboridae > Uloborus > Uloborus plumipes. The sequence goes on from JAXGGA010015070.1 coordinate 24,054, forward strand.
TTCAAAAATATTAATTTTAAGGTACTTAAATCAATTAAAAACTCACTGTAAGTGAGAAATTTCAACAGCGTCCATCTTGGGCCACCAAGAATCTATTCAGTTCTTAAAAATGTTTCTGAATTTTTCTACCGTTGTTATCACGATACTTTTTCGTCCTAAGATGCATATTACAGGCTATTTCCTACATGTAAAACGTGTGGTAGAGAGTATAATCGCGGAATTAAACCGCCAATATTGGCGGCTCAGATTCGAGGCTATATTTCGCTGTTTGTAGGCAGGAATAATCTTCCTTTTGCGATTGTGAATAACGATTTCGTGCGAATCCTGGGATAATCTTCAACAGTGGCAACATTGAAGGATTATTCGTGTTTGTGAATAACGGTGTATATGTATGAAAACATATGCCCAAAATTGTGTTTACGACCTTTAATTTTGAGAAATTTTAAATGATATCCCCCCGACGGTTGACGGTTTCAATGCAAGTTTCATTCGAAAATGCATTGTTCTTTCTTAATATACTGTAGTTTTCTAAGCAAATTTCCAATTTTTGAGTTGTCCCAGCTACCCCACACACACACATTCTCTTACTTTACTAACTATAGTGGCGAGAGGTTGCTTTCCTTGCAGAGACATTGTATTAACAGAGAAAACTGTTTTACGGAATTCACCTATTGCTATAGAAAACTAGCAGATGTGCTTGTCGGCATAACAAGGTTTATAAATGCCCCGTATGAAACGAAAAGAAAAAAAAATACTTTTAAAAAAAGGAAAACATTAAATTGAACGTTGACATCTAGAATTCAAATTATATTTATCGCAATCCCGAATTGCAATAGGCGCGTGTGCGTTTGTATTAGGGTGGTCACAAAAAAATCAACTTTCGAATCGTTAGCGGCACCCCCCTAAAATGTGCCACTGGGCTTGAAAACATATTTTGCAAAGTTTCAGCTTAATCGGATAATATTAACACTAGGAATGCTCCGATTAATCGGAAGTACCGATTAATCGGCCAGTTTGTCGATTATTAATAATCGGCAATATCGGACAGATTAATCGGCCTTTTTTTTTAATATTATTCTTCAAAGAATACCTTAACTAAGAAACAATGAGAAATAATTTTATAAACAGTCATAATAATCCTCACAGTTGATATGAAGTTTTTAATAAATTAGTTCTCCTACAATGAGTAAATATCATAGACAATGTTGCAACATTTTTCATGTGACGATAGTTATTTCCTTAGCACAGTGATTTTAGATAACTTCTAGTTTTCACAAAGAATAAAAGTCTTGAATTAAGTTGCTACCAATTATTAAAAAAATTTTAATTAAAAGTAATCCTAAATTGGAGTGCTCACCACAGACTCCCCCCCCCCCCCTATTTTTTGAATTTTTATGTCCAGTTAAAATAATTAACAGTGTGTTAATGTAATAGAATTGATAATAATATGAAAATTGGTTCCAAGAAATTTGATAAAATAGTGAAATTATTTTGTAAAACTAGGAAATTGGAAAAAAAATCTTCTCTCAGAAATAAATTACTTACTATCTCCAAACTCGGAATTCTGTAAGAGAGAAAAAAGTGATGGGAAAATTGAGAGTATTAAAAAGAATAATCCTTATCATTAATCGGCTCTGCCGATAAATCGGCCGATTATCAACAGCCGATTAATCGGTAATCGGTCAATTTGCTTATCGGTGCATCCCTAATTAACACATGCCTCAAAGAGGCTAAAGTTACGAAAACAGCGATTTTCAGCCAAAAATCATAGTTCTTCCTCTGTAAAACCAAAACTATTCATATTAGAAACTTTATTTTGTTCTCATTTTGTACAAAATTTTACTCTCGTCAAGTGCTATCCCATTCGTTTTTGCTAAAATATCCGAAGTAATTATTAGGCATTTTCCAGTTTAGATCGAAGAGGATATCATCAATAAGGAATTTTCATGCAAAAGCCTAAAAGCATTACAATATTCAATTAAATTTATTTGCTCATTGCTGGTTTTATTTTGTCAATTAAAAAAGGCTTTTTTGACGGTAATTTAAAAATAAATACAACGAATTTCTGAGTTGTATCACAAAAATCGCACGGAAAACCAGTTGCTCTCAGACTAAAAAGTGGTTTTAAACAGTATTGAATTTTTGTTACTGAATTTTTTATTATATTATTTTTTTAATAAAAAAATGCAGTAATTTTTTTTTTAATATTTCCAACAGATGCTTTGGACCAGTTTGATAAACACAAACCTGAAGCTAACTGGCTGATTAATGAGTTTGATTTCGATTCCATAATGCTGTACGGCGAAAAAACTTTTTCCAAGGATGGCTGGTCTCACACAATGCGAGCTAAGAAAAAGGGCGTAAGGTTTGTAGACGTGATCAAAAAAGGCAAACTCAGCACAAGCGATATTTATAGAATCAATCGACTGTATGATTGTGACAAGAGAATGATGGATGCTTAGACACAGAAATGTCCTCAGTACAAAAATTGTGCAATTAGAATAAAGATACACTGACAAACATTTAAATTTGATTTTAATTAACACATGACGCAGCAATTTTTTTTAGAAAGTAGAAGAGTTGCAGAGACTGGATTAAGGTAAGTAATAAGTAAGCTAAAAGTTCTTCATAGGAATGATGCAGAAAATCAACATTTCTTTTGGATGGATAAGATATGATTCAGTGGATGCAGCAATTTCAGAATAACAAAGTAAAAGTAGTTGCATCACAAAAGACATTAATAGCCAGAGTAAAAACTTAATGGTCAGTAATAATTATAAGCAAATTGAAAACTGAAATGCATGGGATTTAATTAACGATCGATTATTTTTAATGTTCTTCGTAAAGTAGGGTTCGCAAACTGGGCCGTCCAGCAAGAAAAAAAACCACCCGTGTGTTTTCGGGTGGGTCAACTTGAAAAACCCACTATGTCAATAAACAGGGTTATTTCAAAATTTACTCTATTAAATGTACTGTGCTTGAGACTGAAAAAAATTGATGGTGGCCTGTGGCCAGTAAATCCAAAAAAGTTAGTGGCCACTTTTGGCGTTGTTGGTGGCTACTTTGAATCACGTTCCAAAATTGTAATCCCACTTCACTTCATTCTGCATATAGTAATACTACACTATGTACTCGCAATATTTTAAATACACTGCTCGACATTGAAAATGCAACACCAAGAAGGAGTGGTCAGAAATTGATGAAATTTGGTAAGAAGACAGAGACAGAATGGAACAATAAGTGATATTTATTTCAAAATAAATAAGCAAAATTTAGAGCGAGGACGGCGTCGGCTCAGTAAGACGTAGGACCACCGCGGACAGCGATGCACGAAGAAACACGTCTAGGCATGGAGTCAATAAGCCTGCGGATGGTGTCCTGAGGGATGGCACTCAATTCCCTTTCAACCATTTGCCACAGTTCATCCTCTGAACGAGGCAGTGACAGGTTCTGCAAACGGCGTCCAATCACGTCCCACACATGTTCGATTGGTGACAAGTCAGGAGAGTATGGTGGCCAGGAAAGCATCTGTACACCTCATAGAGCATGTTGGCTGATTCGAGCACTGTGAGGCCGGGCGTTATCCTGTTGAAAAATTGCATTTGGCAGACCCTGAAGGTAGGGGATTGCCACCGGCCGCAGTACATTATCTACATATCGTTGGGCCGTCATAGTGCCCCGAATACGAACTAGAGGTGATACGGAATTGTATGCAATAGCGCCCCAAACCATTATGCCACGTTGTCGCGCTGTGGGGCATTCCACAGTTACTGCCGGATTCGATCTTTCTCCACGTTGACGCCACACACGTATGCGATAACTATCGCTGGACAAACAGAAGCGGGATTCATCTGAGAACACTACGATTTGCCATTCTGCCATCCACGTCGCTCTGGTCCGGCACCATTCCAAACGTTGGAGTCTGTGCTGTGAGGTCAATGGCAGTCTTCTTAGCGGGCGCCGTGATTGCAGGCCACGTGCAACCAGTCTACGGGAAATGGTTCTGGTCGACACAGGAACATCCAGGGTACCTTGCACGTGCTGCAGAATCGACGTACAAGTGACTTGCGGGTCCGCCACAACTTTTCGGTGAATCCGTCGATCCAAACTGTCTGACGTCACTCTGGCTGCACCTGCACCCCTCAATGTGGCTACATTTCCTCTTTCCAACCATCTCCGACACAGCCAATGAACAGTGCTTGCATCCATGTGGGTATCAGCTGCAATTTGACGTATGGACCAACCTCCCCTTCTCAGTCCGATCACCATACCCCTTGTAAAGTCGTCCATATGCTGGAAGTGTCTTCGTTGAGGACGGCGTGGTATTTCCTCCTATCACACGTATCCTTCGAGACAAAAACCAAATTTCTCCGATAATTAGTCTGGCAGAAAAACCAACATGAACATAGCCCACTTTTCAACTTCATTCTCTTATATCTTACTTCGCGTGCGTCGGAGAGCTGCGCATTTCATATCATTTGCATAACTCAGTGACGTGCGTCTACGGTAAAATTTGCATGAATTTCTGACCACTCCTTCTTGGCATTTTCAATGTCGAGCAGTGTAAATTACTATATATAAAATAAAAACGTTTTGAAAAAAACTGAAAAACCTTCCTAAAAAAGAAAATTGTTTTAAAATCCAAATAAGACATTATGCAAATAAAACAAAAACTAAACGCATCTGAATACTTGACTACTTATCTTTGACTATTTTTCTGACAAAGTTTCATTGCATTTTCTAGATTGGAATTATGTATGTAGATGTTTTGAACGGTGATGGGTCGATATTCTCTCCAAATTAACATAATTTAAAATGGAATACAAAACAATTGCATCTGTGAAATTTAATAAAAGACTTTAGGCATATAGTTTGCTTTAACATATAAATTAGTGTTGAATAAACATAATAGATTAGGATAATTTTGGTAAAATAGAAAAAAAATATAAGTTTAAAAAGAAACAAGAAGTTCTGTCAAGAATAGAGATGAAAATGGTCGGAAAAAAACCGGAAAATTTCGGAAAAAAACCGGTTTTTTTCCGTTTTTTTCCGAGGAGGTTTATTTCCATTCCGGAAAAATTGAATTTTTCCCTTTAATTTTTAAGAAAGAAATGACTAGAAAATCTTTTGTTTGTATAATTATTAGAAGCGTTAATTTATTGAATTCTGCATTTTTGGTTTTTTCGTTTAAATCCCCCAAACATCTTGATGCAAAAGCATATAGCCATTATTTTCGTTTTTTTCCTTATTTAATTACATTGGAGGTATCAAAGAGCATTTTTTTTTAAATCGTGTACAAAATACTAGTTTTTTAGGATAATTATGAAATTTGGATACTGAAATAGTGCTAAAATGTTCAATTTCTGGTCATACTCCCCGATAATTTTCAGCTTGGAAAGCAGAAAAAAAGATAAATAAAATTTATCCAGTTTTTAAGGAAATACTTGAATATTGGCCATTTTATAAACATTACGTTCTCTACTCTAGGACAGCACGATTTTTAATTGAAAATGTTAAAGCAATAGTAAATAAGTACAGAAATTTATGTTAAAAACACATTTTAATATTTTGTAATAAGTGAACCACTGCTCAATTAGGTGAAAAAATAATTTTGATTAAATTCCAACTTTTGTAAACACAACAGATTTTATAATTGGCCTACTATTAGTGTATTTTTGATATTAAAAGTACATAAATTATTTCTTTTGAAAAATTACATATCTCCACTGAAACAGCCACAGAACGAGGTTTTCGCTGACTATGCGAACTAAATGTACAGGGTGTCCACTCCAATCGTGGACCAATAGCTAATTTCTAAACCGTTAGAGATAAGCATATAGTTTATTTAGGAAAAAATCTCCAAATTACGAAAGGAATTTTGGGTTTATTCAATGTTTTTCAAAAAATCAAATTTTGAAAGAGTTACGAAATTTAAATTTTTATACAGCCCCCCAGTCCTATCAATCATATTTAGTAAAACATTCTTGACGCTGTAACGTTTAAAACAAAAAAAAATCACTCTTCTACCACAAAAATTGACCGAGTTATGATGTTTTGAAAAATCAAGATTTTGAAGGATTTCGCATACGGTCCCTTACGCAATCTCTCGATGACGTCATGAAATAATGCAAAATCTTGATTTTTCAAAACGTCATAACTCG
>JAXGGA010015071.1:0-30206 GCA_038373865.1 Uloborus plumipes
TGATGCTGTTGACACAGCACTTTTTAAATTTTCTTATTTAAGTGTAAAGACGTTATTTCGTAACACTTCTTTGTCATTTCTGTAATTTAAAACGAACAATTAAGAAATATAAATTAATTTCACTAAAACCTGAGATTAAGAAGTACAAAAATAATGGTGTTGCTTCAGGTCAATTATATGGAAGTTCCAATGCCCATAGCTGCCAAGCGCCTTTGAACAACAAAGCAACTTTTGTTTCATTAGAAAGTTGGTAAAAAGTACTTAAGATTCCACGAATAAAATTATTTTTACCTTACCCCCACATGCATTTTTGTAGCGTTTTTATCTCTCCATTTTACTATATGTGACGTGTATGGTTATCTTATCATTCAATTTTGTTGACATTGATTCCAAATATGCTTCAGAAACACCGATTAATGCTTATTCATTCATCTAGTTTTGTTAAATAAATTTTAACAAATGTGTGATTGAAACTCAATATTAGGAATATAGTAAATAAATGGCAAAATTAATGTTATTAAAGCTCAAATTTGCAAAAATATTGCATGCACTTATTTTAGGAACACCTTCTTTAGTGAAGAAATTTTTTTTAATTTCAATTTTATCATTTTTTATTTTCATCAACACGTTTTACTTCTGAACATTAATTATAACGATAAAAAATAAATGCAATGATGTATTTTTATCATCTGAAATTAGCATTAATATCAGAAATTTGAAACATTTACTTTTCTTAGCTGCATTTTATGAGAATATCCCGCCACCTTCCTTTCAAAGAGTCTCGGCTCAGCCCCCCCCCCCCCCCACCCCTGAAATAATTTGTCTGCGTACGCCGCTGCTCAGAGATAATCTAAATCATACTTTAATTTGATTAAAAAAAATCAGGAAGGGGCACCAACTTTCTGTTTTCTTCTCACGTTACCAAATTATCTAAAATTGCTATTTTTGAAGCCATGTTCGAAAAATTTTCTCTTTACATCCCTCCCAATTTTCTTCTGTCTAATCTCACTAACAAGCCGAACAATCTGATTAACTTACTTCAGTCCCAAGTTCTTGGTTTCTGATCTTTCGAGTATCTAGTAAAAATCGAAAATTTCGTAATACGTATACACGTTATGAATAAAATCTATTTAATTTTTTTTTTTTTTTTTAAATCATTGAAAGTTGCAAATCAAAGCAATTCCTGTACTATTTCTGCACCATCGCTTAGATAAAACTACTGTTATTTATAGCTAGTTACATAGACATCCTACAGCTGCGTTGATCAGAGTTAAATTTCAAAGCATTTCCTTACCATCTCCAAAAAAAGTCCAAAATTGCGATTCTTAGATTTCAATATCGAAAATTTTTCTGAGAAAGCACCGAGCTTTCCTTATTTGAATAAAATGAACAAAACTCGCCAATTATTGAATTTTATAAGTTCAACGCAGAAAAATTTATGGAAGAACCCCAATCCCCTCAATGTCGCCAGAGATAACCTAAAATTTTCTTTCACTTAGGAAAAATTTTTGGTTGGAGTACACACACTTACGCTACCAAAACCGGTTTAAAATTGAAAATCCTTGAATGAGGAATGAAACATGTGCAGGGGGTAAACGATACGAATGGGGAGGAGGTGCGAAAAAGTGATTTGTGTTGAGCACAAAATTTCTGTGTATACCCGTGCTCCTGAAAAAAATCGAAATAAAGGGCTTGCCTTTTCCCCCTTCCCCTTCGGTGGAAAACGTTGAAATGACAGGCCTAGTGGTAACTATTGGCTCCTAAAGATGGCAGGAGGGAGCGAATGGTTTGTCCCCGATCGCTATTTTAACGAGCTAGAAAAAATAAATTCTTGTAAGGGCTAAATATACCAATATATATATTATTACCAATATATTATTACCAATATATATATTAATATAAGGGCTAAATATACCAATAAGTATATCAATATTTATCTATATCAATCCCCCCCCCCTAAACGATTCATAGGCGGATATAGGCTGTGAATTCTGGGGGTGCAACAAACCGAGGTCCCCCCCCCTTCCGGAATTTCCGGACGATCTAAACAAAAATTTCAGTTATCAAATCAAACTTTCTGGCGCACGGAGGGGGGGGGGGGCGTAAAGTTAGTAATTTTCAGCAGAGGGTCCGAGGAAGTTTGGACTTTGAGAACCTCTGAAGTACATAATATGTTGTATTTTTGGGTTTTCTTTCTAGTGAATTAAGTTTAATTGTAGCTTTGAAAAATATAACTTATTTTCCAAACTGTTTCCAGATGAAAAACGCTTAATATTTTTTTTCTCAAAATTTAAATAAAATTTTAGGGGGTGCGGGGCACCCTCGGCACCCCCGTAAGTCCACCTATGGATAGGCTTGGGCAAAAAGTACAAATTAAATACTTCAATTAAATACATAATACAGGTAAAGGAACATACAGGGTGTCCACTCCAATCGTGGACCAATAGCTAATTTCTAAACCGTTAGAGATAAGCATATAGTTTATTTAGAAAAAAATCTCCAAATTACGAAAGGAATTTCGGGTCTATTCAATGTTTTTCAAAAAATCAAATTTTGAAAGAGTTGCAAAATTTAAATTTTTATACAGCCCCCCAGTCCTATCAATCATATTTAGTAAAACATTCTTGACACTGTAACGTTTAAAACTAAAAAAAAATCACTGTTCTACGACAAAAATTGACCGAGTTATGACGTTTTGAAAAATCAAGATTTTGAAGGATTTCGCATACGGTCCCTTAAGCGATCTCTCGATGACGTCATGAAATAATGCAAAATCTTGATTTTTCAAAACGTCATAACTCGGTCAATTTTTGTGGTAGAAGAGTGATTTTTTTTTAGTTTTAAACGTTACAGTGTCAAGAATGTTTTACTAAATATGATTGATAGGACTGGGGGGCTGTATAAAAATTTAAATTTCGTAACTCTTTCAAAATTTGATTTTTTGAAAAACATTGAATGGACCCAAAATTCCTTTCGTAATTTGGAGATTTTTTCCTAAATAAACTATATGCTTATCTCTAACGGTTTAGAAATTAGCTATTGGTCCACGATTGGAGTGGACACCCTGTATACATTCACAAAATGTGCATTTACATTCTGTTTCCTAAATCGTGGAGGGGAGGGTGCCCCCCCCCCCCCAATGGTCCAAATGACAGGTTTGATTGCAAGGAACCACAATTCAATGAAAATAACATCCTTGCCGAACGTGTCTTTTCATTCATAAACTCTCATCTTTTACATTAAAAAAGGAACTTCTACTTCTAATAGCTTCGAAACACGTATCAGCAATTTGAACTGAGACGTTGATACCTTATAATGTTGTTATTAAGTGGATTTAATCATTTTAGGCTTTGAAAACCTTTTGTAAATCGAAAAATAATGAAGATATGTGTATTTTAGGGAAGCCATTTGTTGTAACAATAGCCGCCTCTCACGCCCCCCCCCCTGCACTATTTTTGAGGGTGGCAACATCCGAATTCGTATTCTCCGTGCCAATGCCTAACAGAAAAACTAACTTCCATAATTGTATCACAAAAATCGCAAGGAAAACCAGTTGCTCCCAGACTAAGAGCAAGATTGACAACGATTGTGCAACTGACAAAATGTGTTTCTTATCACGGGGGGGGGGGGGGTCAGCTGACCCTTTGACTACCATCTGAATCCGTGCTTCCCCCCTCCTTCTTTCTGCAATCCTGGTTAGGCAAAATGGGTTGAAAATTATCGCTTTCAAAAAGGAACAATGGGGTCAAAATGATTGAATTTATATGGAATAGAAAATCACCCAAAAAAGCTCAATGCAGCGAAAACATTAGTAGACAACTTTAAAATCTGCAGAAAATTATTGTTAGAAATGTCAGATTTTAACTTTTGGGGAGGCGTAGGGGGGGGGGTGGGAGTCTGAACAATCCTAACCTTTATAAAAACTACCATATTAGGATTGGTAATGTTGTTAAAACCAAACAATGAATCCCCCCCCCCCACTGCGCTCCTCGGACTATTCAAAAAGCTGCCATTATTTCCGGCAGTTTTTTTCTTTTCCTTCATTTATCTTTTGAGTCATTAATCTAAAATCAATAAGAATTTCTTTTATACGTCCCTCTCTTTCTTATATGGTCCTGTTTGGTTGCTTTCTCGTTGCGGAGAGCAAGGAAGAGATTACAGAATATGCATTTCAGTGAAATGCAGAGAATTTTGTCTTCAGCTGAAAGAACGAAAATAATTCATAGAATCCTTCCTCACCGGTCACCGCTTTAGAGCAAGACCAGTTGCTAATTCGAAGCTCCAAGAAAACGGGAGTATATCGCAGCTTCTTTGCTTCTTTCGCCTTTGTTTAGTTTTTGGCGCGGAGAAGAAGGCGCCGGCGAAAGGGAAACACGCGCTGAAGGGTTGCCTAGCTGTTTTGCTCTGCGATGGTAGACAGGTTGGCATTGTGCTGGCGGGGGGAGTCATTCGGTCACTTGTGGGTGTAATCGGATACGTCGGAAGAGCAAGTGTCCAAAAAGAGGTTGTCTTGCCTGAGTTCTCTTGAAACGTGCATAAAGTGTTTTTGCTCTCCCTTGGGAATAGCTGACGAAGACTTCTGTAGTTGTTTTGATGTTTATGCTTTTTGGATAAACAGTAATTCTGTATGGTTTTTCTTTAACTATGCATATTAGTGTCAAACTTTAGTTTTTGAAAGATTTTAATCATGACGAAAGTGATTAGAAGACAAACTAAAAGCCGCTTATATTTATCTGCTCGTCGCAAGAAACGGAAATCGAAGGCAATGCATAATAAAACGAAATAAATTGAAATCGATGATGCTGCTCCTTTTTTAATATTTTTTGATAAGTTATACTGCTACAAAGTTAAAACATTACTCTTTTTTTTCCTGATTTAACAACAAAAGAGCTGTAGTCCAGAATACTGCAATGAATTCAGACTATAGTATATTCGTAAAAATTTAGTTTAGAATTCTGCTGAAGAAAATAAAGCAATAAATTGATGTCTTGCGTCCCAGGGGGTTAGAACTCGGAACTAGGGATGCACCGATTAATCAGTCATAATCGGCCACTTGGCCGATTATTAATAATCTGCAAAATCTTGGCGATTAGTCGGTGGGAAAATATTTTTTTCAAGAATTTTTTTTTAAAGTATAACTTCTCCAAGAAACAATATGATGAATAATTTTATTAACATGAAAAAAATGTGGTTCCCTATAGTCTTAGAAACTCCTTTTAATGCGTAAATAGTCGGCATTTAGTCAATGAAAAAAAATAACATGAAACTGAAAAGAAGTATGAGCTGAGCGTCTATGCAAATTAAGCCCTGATTACTTGTCCTAACCCATCGTAGATCCCTGATTTATGAATTATTTTCTATCAATTAATATTTGGATCTTCAAAAAACCAAAAATGTCGTCTAAATATGTTGACTATTCAATTTTATTATACACACAATCGAGGGAATAGAAATAGAAATCGTAATCACAGTTATCGTATTAATGACAATTTTTAATGAAGGCTTCCCTGGATTACATAATGAAATTGTGTTTTTATCTTCATCTAATGCTGATAACAGGTAACGGGTAACAAACATATTTTTATTGCGAAAAATTTGTATTGCTTTGAAATCAGTTGAAAAAACATAAATATTTAAATAGCTTTGATTAAACTAGCATACAAATAAATACCAGAGAGTAACAAGAATTAGTTTTTAGTGTCAATCGTTTTAGAATTTTCGATGCTTTGATAGTTTCTTTCTCTTTTTTTACATAGTTTATTTTATCTAGCATTTACTTGAGAAAAATAGGTGAAGTTTCGTAATGGAAACATCGCCTCATTTCTAAACTACATTTACACTAAAAAGAATAAAATAAAAATACTTTTGAAAAAAAAATTGAACCGACTTCCGAAATTCAGTCGGCAATTGCTCTAAAAAGTAAAAAATATTTTTTTTCTTTGAACACCATCGACACTACATTTAAACATAAGTTTTGAAGTTGATCCAAAAACAATAAGTAAAATGATGTTTAAATATTTTGCCAACATTTTTCAGGGAAACCATTGGAAATTAAGAGCAGAATATTTGTACCATTACATAAATATGTGGTTGTCAGTGCAATGCATACGAATGTGATTAAAGAACCTGGAACTGGATCCATTAAAATTTACATTTATAGTTGAATTGTAGTTTCGTATTCTATTTAGTGTTTTTGCGCCGACTTCAAAACTTATATTTAAAAGTAGTCTCGATGGTGTTCAAATAATAAAATTATTTTTTACTCTTTAGAGCAGTTGCCGACTGAAGTTCTGAAGTCGGAATTTAATCTGAAGTCGGTCATTTTTTTTAACTATTTTTTTTACCTATGATTATAATCTAGTTATTGCTCACAATACTGTGCACGTTATTGCGCACCACATGTAATGTAGTGTGGTAAATAAGTAATTCTTCGCCGTGAGTTTTATAATTATGTATGGGCAAATTTGTGTTCCATACTGATTGCTCTTTTTGTTTTTAAGGTTTGGATTGCGAAGTGATCGAAAATATACTTTTATCAACCGTATGTCGGCTTTTGATTGACCGAGTGTTAGCGCTGCACTTCACAGGAAAATGAAAAAGTTTATGAATAAACTACGTATTCTTCTTGTACATAAATATACAGTACCATATAGTCTAAGATCCCACCGCAGTTTATCTACACTGATAGCGTACACTCATCACGTATATGTCAAATTAAAGCAGATTTCTTTCTGAACGTGATGCACTATGTCCACCTATGTAAAAGTGCCCGAAACCTATAGGCAGCCTGGCCTAAACAGGTCACATGAATGTAGTATTTCTACACTCATAGCGTACACTCATGACTCATATATCAAATTGAAGCTAATTTTTTTCTGAACGTGGTGCACTAAGGCTGCCTATGTAAAAGTGGCCGCAACCTCTAAGTAGCCTGGCCTGAAGTTTAGGGTCCAAAATTTCAAATGGTTATAAAAGACGGAAAAATTGGTCGATTCTTTTGTTTTTTTTTACTAAAATTATTCTTAATATGAGTACTTTTTCGAAAAAAAAAAAAAATGATAAACTTAAATTTCAAAAATTGCCGATAGGGGACGCTTTAGACTTTGTAGCTAGAAACAACTACTTTTTACCGTTTTTTTCGTATTTTCGTAATTGATTCGAAAAGTTCAAACTCTAACTTGAGCCCAAAATATCAACTGATTTCCAGTTTTTAGCAATATTCGGACCGAACGTCAAAAAATGTGTTTTTCTGATTTTTAACTTGTCCTTTCATGTAAAAAAGAATATTAAAATCATCTGGCGATACTAATAATGTGAAAATAAAATTAAATGCACACTTTCTGAGTAAAATACAAAATTTCTGGGTAAAAAAAATGTTGGAAAAAAATTTATTTTTTCTTTTTTTTGGTTACGAAAGGGTTCATCTGATTTTATTTTAACATTGTCAGGCGATTTTAATAATTTTTTTTACAGGAAAGGACTAGTTGAAAAGCAGAATAACACAATTTTTGACGTTTGGTTCGAGTATTGCTAAAAACCAGAAATTAGTTGATATTTTGGGATCAAAATTTAAGTTAGAGTTTTAACTCTTTGAATCAATTACGAAAATATGAAAACAAACGGTAAAAAGTAGTTGTTTTTAGCTCCAAAGTGTAAAGCACCCCCTATCGGCAATTTTTGAAATTTAAGTTCATCAATTTTTTTTTCGAAAAAGTACTCACATTATAGAATAATTTTAGTAAAAAAAGCAAAAGAATCGACCGATTTTTCCGTCTTTTATAAACATTTGAAATTTTGGACCCGAAACTTCAGGCCAGGCTGCCTAGAGGTTGCGGCCACTTTTACATAGGCAGCCTTAGTGCACTACGTTCAGAAAAAAAGTAGCTTCAATTTGATATACGAGTCATGAGTGTACTCTATGAGTGTAAAAAAACTACATTCATGTGACCTGTTTAGGCCAGGCTGCCTATAGGTTTCGGGCACTTTCAGAAAAAAATCAGCTTTAATTTGAAATATACGTCATGAGTGTACGCTATTAGTGTAGATAAACTGCGGTGGGATCTTAGACTAATATAATAGTCCAGTCAAATTAGACATTAAAAGCGCAAATCGAGAAGTAGTTCTGAATTTTTAATATGTTGTTTGGGTCCCTTAGGGTAGTGTAAATCAGAGTTTCACCTTTCTAAAACCTGTGCTCGCTGCGAAACTATTAGCTGTGGTCTTATTGCGAAGCTGGAGAAAAGGAATGTTGGCTTTGTTCAGTCTCAAGATGTTCGTTTAAATTCGGACAGAGTTGTTACAACTTCGTTGGCTTTCAGTTCTCGAAGATGAAGAAAATGATACTGTTACAAATCTTGTAAATAGTTGTTGTTTTTCCTGCTTTGCATCATTTTCATTAGTTTTGGTTTTATCTGACGTCATGTTGCAAAAGTATCTGAAGATACCACTTTTATCACTTGTATACCGGCCCTGTAACGTTTTGTAGTTTTTACACTTGCCCTGCATTTAATAAGCGTGAAGACATTTTTCGCTCGGAGTGTTTGTTTTCTTTTTCTTTTTATCGCTAGAACTTTCTCAATCGAATTGTTTAAAGTTATGAATGAACAGAATGCTCCGGGTTTTTCTAGAATATTGTCGTAACTTCTTTCCGTGTATAAATAGCTGGCCTTGAACACAAGTCAGTCAGTTGTTTTCAGATTTGATCTGGTGACTCGTTTTCGTTCGCTTGGCGAATGGTTGTTTTGCTTTTGTAATTGCTTAATTACTGTTCACGTTTGATACGTGGTGCTGAGTTACTGTTGAGAGTACAGTGTACTGTTTTGCTACCTAATTGCTGGATGTTTAGCAATTGTTTCCTGCTCATATTGTAAATAGTGTAAATACTTGTAAATAAATTTATAGTTACTTCCTCAAGATTGGAATGCTCATTTGAAGAAAGTTGAAGGTGCTACGGACTCGTTACAATTTTGGCGCCCAACGTGGGGCATCTTTAAGGACTTTCTTGGAATTATCTGTGAACTTGGACTTTTCTTCCTGAGGACTTTTTGACTTCAGAATTTTATGGTGATTACTCGAGCAATGGAGGAACAACTAAAAAAACTCCTTGATGCTATCAACGCTGTTAAAAGTGACATGACTGCGAGCATGGCTGCGAATCAAGAACAATTAAAGAATGATATGGCGATTATGGCTACTAATCAAGAACAATTAAAGAGTGATTTAACCGCAAGCATAACTTCAAATCAAGAGCAAATAAAGAATAATATGGCGACTCTGGCAACTAATCAAGAACAATTGAAAAATGATTTAGCTGAAGAAATTAAAAACGATTTAACGTCAATGAAAAGTTTGGTGGAAAGTAAATTTACCAATGTGGAAAATAAAGTGGAGGCTCTAGAAGAGAAAGTTGACAGCGTTGAGAATCGAATCACCACAGTAGAAAACAATGTTGAAAAGAAAATTAAAGAACTTGAATCAAAGTTATCAGGATCCTGCAACAACTCAGATAGCGTTGAGAATCGAATCACCACAGTAGAAAACCATGTGGAAAAGAAAATTAAAGAACTTGAATCAAAGTTATCAGCATCCTGCAACAACTCAAGTGACTGTGTAGCTGCAGCTGGAACTTCTCGTCCATCCATCAAACTGGCCACGTTTGACGGGAAGACCTCATGGAATATTTACAAGAAGCAGTTCCTCATCGTTGCAGAAGCAAACTCCTGGGACTCTTCCACGAAAGCCTGTCAACTTGCAGCCTCGCTGAGAGGGGATGCAGCTGATATACTACAGACCTTCCCAGAGGACAAGCACCATGACTTCGAAGCCTTATCATCGGCCTTGGAGCTTCGCTTTGGCGAATCCTGCCAAAAAGAATTCAGCCAACTTCAGCTCAAATCCCGACTCCAGAGGGCTGGAGAGACTTTTCAAGTTTTTGCAGCAGACGTTGAGAGGCTTTCCCATCTCGCCTTCTCGGACTGTCCTTCGAGTGTTCGCGATAGCCTGGCCCTGAACTACTTTATAGACGGAGTGCGAAGTCCGGAAATTCAGACGGCTCTCCGGATGGCGGACATCAAAGATCTTAAATCCGGTCTGGTCTACGCAATGAAGTTCGAGGCTGCACAGCAAACATCCCGCAAGGATCGCCATTCAATCAGGGGCGTGGAAGTGAGCGCCCAGGATTCGAACTCAACTCGCTTCTCGGAAATTGAGCGACAAATCAAGGAGATCTCGGGGACCCTGAAGAAGATTACGGCTCGCAAGGACCAAAGTAGACAACCGCTGAAGTGCTGGAAATGTGGCGGTGAGGGCCACGTACGAAGGAACTGCGAAGCCCGCCAAGAAACAGGAGGGAAGAGCACCTCTCCCTCTCCAGCTCAGGAAAACTAAGCAATGGCAAACTCGCGGGGCGGAGGTCGCCAAATTGGAATGAGCCCCATCCCAAAGTTTTCCAGATTTCCTCAAGAAGTGGCGGCTGCAACGGACTCTTCATTTACGCATATGTGAATGGGTTTCCCTGCGAAATGATTGTGGACACAGGAGCCAACGTTACCATCATTAAGACTGATGTGGCTCGTCAATTTGGACTCAAGATCTTATGGACGCCGCCCTGCGTTACTCTCCAAACTGTGACAGGTGATAACATCGAGATTGAAGGAAAAGTGAACTTAGAAATAATGTTCGGGAGTGCCACTTACCATCACACGGCATTCGTCGCTGACATTACAGATCCCTTCATTCTCGGACTGGACTTTTTGAGAAAATTTGATTTTTCTATCGACTTTAAAAATAATGAGCTGCACTCGACGAGGGAAGACATAGCAATTTTCAACACCGAAAATAACTTAAAATCCGCTCATCAAATAATAGCCCAAACAGATTTATTGATTCCCTCTAGATCAGAAGTACTCATACCTGGCTCCATCAAAGAAAACAACAGCTTTAAATTCGGCCTCATTGAATATCCTAACCAGAGCAATAGCCCAAAAGGAGTACTAGTGGCATCTACACTTGTGGACCTTTCAAGGAATGCAGTTCCTGTGAGAGTCGCCAATGTAAGTGAAAGACCGAGGAATATTAAGAAAGGAGAAGTGTTGGCAACTTGTACTCCCGTAAACTGCATCATCAGAAGAATTGATTCCTCCGAGACTGTGTCTTCTGAGTCCTTGACCTCGAAATTAATTGGGAGTGCACCATTATCGAAGGATCAAAGATACGCTGCGGAGGAATTGGTGGACAACTTCAAGCAGGTGTTTTCATCTACATCCGAAGATGTTGGTCGCACGAGTTTAACGCAGCATAGGATCGACACTGGAGATCACCCCCCTATCAAGCAGCATCCAAGACGACTACCGTTTGCCAAGAAGGAAGAGGTTGAGATCCTCTTGAAAGAGATGCAGGAGAATGACGTCATCGAACCCTCATCCAGTCCTTGGGCATCCCCTATTGTCTTGGTCCGAAAGAAAGACGGCTCCACCAGATTTTGTGTTGATTACCGACGCCTGAATGACATCACCAAGAAGGACAGTTACCCTCTTCCACGGATCGATGACACTCTGGACACCCTTTCCGGACACAAGTGATTTTCGACCCTGGATTTAAAGAGCGGCTACTGGCAGGTGGAGATACACCCCGACGACCGAGAGAAGACGGCGTTTACAACCGGACAAGGCTTGTGGCAGTTTAAAGTGATGCCCTTCGGCCTCTGCAATGCACCAGCCACGTTCGAGCGTCTTATGGAATCAGTGTTAGGAGGACTCTCTTATGAATCCTGTCTTGTCTACTTGGACGACATCATCATCATAGGACGCAGTTTTGAGGAACATTTGACTAATCTTAGGAAGGTGCTGCAAAAGCTTAAGGAAGCCAACCAGAAGTTAAGTCCGTCCAAATGTATTTTGTTCCGCCGTGAGGTGAACTACCTTGGTCACATTATCTCTTCCGAAGGTGTACGAACAGATCCAGATAAGGTATCAGCAGTCAAGAATTGGAGCCGCCCCGAAAATGTCCATCAGCTGCGAAGTTTCCTGGGGCTCTGCACGTACTACAGGAAATTTGTGAAGGGTTTTTCCAATATTGCACGACCTTTGCATAAGCTGACGGAGAGCAAACAAAAATTTGAATGATCCAAAGAATGCGAGGATGCATTTCTACAGCTGAAGGAGGATTTAACATCAACGCCTATTCTCTCTTATCCTCAGCCTGAAAAATCCTTCATACTTGACACTGATGCGAGCCACGAGAGCGTTGGAGCTGTTTTATCTCAAGAAATAGACGGTAACGAACATGTCATCGCCTACTGGAGCAAATGCTTATCCAAGTCGGAGCGAAATTATTGTGTCACGAGAAAGGAATTGCTCGCCATAGTTAAAGCTGTAGAACATTTCCATCATTACCTCTACGGCCGTAAATTCCTGCTCCGGACTGATCATGCCTCTTTAACTTGGCTGTTGAATTTCAAGAATCCAGAGGGCCAGGTAGCCAGGTGGATACAGCGGCTCCAGGAATATGACATCGAGATTAAGCACCGAAAAGGCATGTCACACGGGAATGCTGACGCATTATCAAGAAGACCTTGTTCCGAGAACTGCCATTATTGCTCCCGAATAGAGAAACAGTACGGGACGATAATCCCTACTGCCTGTCAAGTTACTGCTACTTCATCATCTTCAGATCCTGATCCATGGAGTGACGACCAAGTAAGAAAAGATCAGCTTGAAGACCCAGACCTAAAGCCTATCATTGAGTTAATGGAAAAGGACAGTCGGCGACCTAGTTGGCAAGACGTTTCTCTCTACAGTCCTGCAACGAAAAGATACTGGGCTCTATGGAAATTTCTCCAGCTACGGAATGGCGTCCTGTATCGGAAATGGGAATCTGACGATGGTAAAGCATTCAAATGGCAGTTACTCCTTCCCAGATCAAGAATTCCAGACGTTCTAAAGGAATTGCACAGTAGTCCGACTGGAGGACACTTTGGTATCCTGAAAACCCTCCACAAGGTTCGAGAGCGCTTCTTCTGGAGCAAGGCGAAGGATGACGTGGAGAAGTGGTGTCATTCTTGTGACGCCTGTGCTGCCCGTAAAGGACCGAAGAGAAGAAGCCGCGGGAAGCTACATCTTTACAACGTAGAAGCTCCTTTCGAACGAATCGGGATCGACATTCTTGGTCCTCTACCGAAAACTACTGATGGGAACAAATACATCCTCGTTTCCATTGACTACTTCACCAAATGGCCCGAAGCATATTCCATTCCGGATCAAGAAGCTACCACTGTAGCAGAGACTCTAGTCCAGCATTGGATCTCGAGATATAGGACACCCTTGCAGATTCATTCCGATCAGGGGAGAAACTTCATCTCTGCTGTATTTAAGGGCCTATGTAAAATCCTCAAAATTGAGAAAACTCGACACCACTACACCCACAATCGGACGGCATGGTGGAGAGATTTAACAGGACAATTCTTAATAATCTCTCGCTTATGGTCTCTAAAAATCAACAGGATTGGGACAAGAAACTTCCTCTGTTCCTGCTGGCCTACCGCAGTGCTGTCCACGAGACCACCGGATATTCCCCATCACAGATGCTCTTCGGCCGAGAGCTTCGGCTACCTTGTGATCTCGTCTTCGGTCTCCCTCCAGATGCGCCTTCATCGCCTGAGGAATACGTCCAGGATCTCCAGGCCCGGTTGGAGGACGTTCATCACTTCGCACGGGAGCGATTCAACATCGCGACGTAGAAGATGAAGACCCGATACGACACAAGGTCCACTGGTCATGACTTTCAAGAAGGTGACAAAGTATGGCTATGGAATCCCATCCGACGTAAAGGTCTGTCACCCAAATTGCAGTCGCATTGGGATGGACCCTACACAGTCCTTCACCGGCTGAACGATGTCGTAGTGAGGATCCAGAAGTCATCACATTCAAAACCTAGGGTTGTACATTATGATCGGCTAGCCCCATACTATGGCCATAGTTCGTAAAGTAAATCTAAAGCTACCATGGTAATTTGTTTGTAAATTTTGTATATAACTTTTGCCTTTAATTGTCTGTAATATTACTTCATCAATGTTATTATTTCTTTCATATTCTCATTGTTATTGTTTATCATGTTTATGATTGGTCATCATGTAATGAGTGCACCTGTAAATTTTCCCTTGCTTCCTTTCTGGGGATTGTACTGCCCGGGACGTGCAGTCCTTGGGAAGGGTGCAATGTTACAAATCTTGTAAATAGTTGTTGTTTTTCCTGCTTTGCATCATTTTCATTAGTTTTGGTTTTATCTGACGTCATGTTGCAAAAGTATCTGAAGATACCACTTTTATCACTTGTATACCGGCCCTGTAACGTTTTGTAGTTTTTACACTTGCCCTGCATTTAATAAGCGTGAAGACATTTTTCGCTCGGAGTGTTTGTTTTCTTTTTCTTTTTATCGCTAGAACTTTCTCAATAGAATTGTTTAAAGTTATGAATGAACAGAATGCTCCGGGTTTTTCTAGAATATTGTCGTAACTTCTTTCCGTGTATAAATAGCTGGCCTTGAACACAAGTCAGTCAGTTGTTTTCAGATTTGATCTGGTGACTCGTTTTCGTTCCCTTGGCGAATGGCTGTTTTGCTTTTGTAATTGCTTAATTACTGTTCACGTTTGATACGTGGGGCTGAGTTACTGTTGAGAGTACAGTGTACTGTTTTGCTACCTAATTGCTGGATGTTTAGCAATTGTTTCCTGCTCATATTGTAAATAGTGTAAATACTTGTAAATAAATTTATAGTTACTTCCTCAAGATTGGAATGCTCATTTGAAGAAAGTTGAAGGTGCTACGGACTCGTTACAATACAAATATTTTGAGACAGAACAAGGACCACCTACTTTACCTGTAGCTTCGCGATAAAACCACAGCTATTAAAGACCCACAAAGGAATGAACAGAAGAAAAACATTGAGTTAAATTAACCTGTAAGTTTTTTTAAATTATGAAAATAATATTTTAATGAAGTGTTAAACTTTTTATACAACTCTATGCATTTTTCTGTTGTGCTCTCCTATTCTTATTAGAAAACGATTTTTCTCATTTCTCAAAAAAAAAAAAAAAAAAAAAAAAATTTTTCAATTTCCGAATTTTTTTTCTCAATTGTAAATGAAATATTGAACCTACAGACTACTGCTTAGGCTTGAATGAAAGCTGATTAGATGTACTGTAATTAAATCTCTATCTTTTGTCTTGTGTAATAAGAATTTATGTCGATATTTGGTTCAAAATATGATCGAAGCATATTTTTTCATTTTTCGCAAAAAATGACAAATTGTTGAAGTACGATGTCTCCTAAACTAATTCGTCCTACAGAACGCCACTTGAGCTTAAATTGTTGCAAATTTAGTGTTCTTAAAAATGGGTATGCACACGTATCACCAAAAGTTGCATAGTTCAGGAGTGATTGGTTAAAATCTGAAAAAAGTCAGGATAAGACCACAGTAAACAAGATACAATCCTAAAACTAGCGAAAAAATGAGTGAAAATGACCTGTAAAGCTTTTTTAGAATTGTTAAAATAACTTTTCAATATATTGTTACCCTTTAATACCATTTTATGAATTTTTTTATTGTCCACTGCCCTCCTATTCTTCTTAGGGAACGATTTTGCTTATTTCTCAAAATTTTAAATATTTATTTTTCGCTATTGTAAATGAAACATTGAACCTACAGACTACTGTTTGGGCTTGAATGAAAGCTGATTAAATGTACTGTAATTGCATGTCTATTTTTTGTCTTGTGAAATAGGAATTTAAGTCGATATTTTGTCCAAAACATGATCAAAGCATAATTTTTTCACTTTTCGCCAAAAAACTCCATATTTCGAAGTACGATATCTCCTAAACTATTGGTCCTACAGAGCCTGACTTGAGTTTAAATTGTTGCAAATTTAGTGTTCTTTAAAATCGGTATGCTCATGTATCATCAAAAGTTGCATAGTTTAGGAGTTATATAGGAAAAACTGAAAAATGTCCGAAAATTTTGCAGTTTTTCGCGAGTTTCGCAGCGAGCACAGGTTTTAGAAAGGTGCAAACTTAGATTTACACTACCCTAAGGGACTCAAACAGCATATTAAAAATTCAGAACTACATCGCGATTTGCGATTTTAGCTCTTTTTTTTGCACAGATTGACTGGACTAATAAAGACATTTTTATAAATCAAATTTATAAAACAAATAACGAAAGTATTAATTAAAAAATCCAATAAGGCTATAAAGAAAGTTGGGCACAAAACACCAAAAGTGTAGAAAATTTCGGTCGAAACTCTAATGCCCTAAAAATAAAGACCAGTGGTTCTGAAGTGTGTCCAAGGCGAAAATCAGTCACAACAGCAATCTCTCCCCTCTTTCATCTACACTGTAAAAAAAAAAAAAAAAAAAAAAATCCGTCAAATTTACGGAAAAAAACTGGCAGCCAGGATTACAGTTTTTTTCCGTTTATTTAACAGAAATCTTCCGTAATTTTTTAACAGACTCTCCGTTTTTTCACGGAATATCTCTGTAATTGCAACAGTTTTTAACCGTTTTTTTAACAGATTTTCCCCGTAAAGTGATGAAATCAACCTGTTAAAAAAACGGTTAAAAACTGTTGCAATTACAGAGATATTCCGTTAAAAAACGGAAAGTCTGTTAAAAAATTACGGAAGATTTCTGTGAAATAAACGGAAGAAAACTGGCATCCTGGCTGCCAGTTTTTTTCCGTAAATTTGACGGATTTTTTTTTTTTTTTTTGCAGTGCATGTAAGACAGCGGCAGGCAGCAAAATGTCAACAACTCCTTAAAACTTTTCTTAAAAACTAAAATATGACTAAAATAATAAATGTGACATACCAGAGTATCCTGTCCCGTAAATACGAGCCAGAAACAGGTGGATGCAAAAAAAGTCACACATTTAATACACAACGAAGATTTTTCACAATATCTCAGTTTTAAAGATAGGTTTAAAGAGGTTGTTGACATTTTGCTGCCTGCCAGTCTTACATGCTCCGAGATTACACAATAACCGGAGTGACGCAAAACAAGCCATTCTCAAACTTTTATAGTTTGGGTGTACGTAGCCCGTTAGCGTTGCGTCTGCTACTTTAAGTTCCTGTGCGATTCTTGCTTCTTATGGCCCCTCTAACACCCCTAAAAGTTTGTACAATTTGATTTTTATGTCTGAAACACTAATTGTACTTGCTAAAAAAATACCTATTTTTAAACTGTCTTTTAGATTAATAAAATCAAAAATTTAAGTGAGAAAATATGCTAGGCGATATAGTTGAACTTTCACGTTAATTGAAACACGCTTAGGCAAAAGTTGAAAATATGTATCTCTTGGATCTGTGGATGTTACAAAAAATACTATAATTAAACAAAAAAATATTTTATTGCCATAAGTACACAAGAGTAATTACAAAGAGTAGTGCAAATACAGAAATGGAAAAAATCTATTACATATGAATATGGGAGGTCATAATCAATTGAATTGTGTTAAGCAATTTTTTTCTCTAATACTTTTAAAACATAACAATCAAAACAATCAAATGAAAATACGTTGATTAATTACACTGGTCTACAATTTTTAATTTTTTTTTTTTTTTTTTTGGTCCCAAGAAGGAGAATACCCGATCTAGGTGTAAAATGTGGTTCTGAATTCAAGCAAGTTTTACACAAGATAGAAGGAGAGGTAGGTCGGAGACTCCTGGCAACCTTCCCACTTAACGAGTTCTCGGAACTGTGACGTAGGCTGGTCCCCTTCTCCTGCTTCCTAATGTTCTCCTGAAAGTTAAGAAAGATGGATTAATTATGTTTTAAAATGTAACCTTAATGTAAAAAAAACCAATTGATAAAAAATAAAGCTTCATTAACATTTGATATCTTAATCGTTTAATTTCAACACAATTTATAGACTCAAGTAAGATTATCTTTTCGATATTTACCATATTGCTCTGGATAATAACAAAAGGCTGTGTGTATGGGTGCTACTCTAAAAATTAACAAAGACTGAAAAGCACTTGGCATCATTTTGCTACACAAACATGTTAGCGCGTAATATGTCTGAAGTTTAATGCACAAATATGTTGCATTTTTATGTTGTAATTAACTAGGGTAAGTGCTCCAGTAGTCGGCCACAATAACATAAAACTCCTCATAAATAGTACATTTTTAATTCAGATATGGCGCATTAACATATTCATGTACCTATCCTCAATCATCAACCAGTGGCAGTTAAGTTTTGGGTACTTTTTTTGAATTAGTAATGAGTCATTCCATTTTGAATGGTGTGCCCGTCATCCATGATTGAGATTCTGCTTATTTTTCAGCTAAGAGGACATGTCTTCTTAAAATGGCCAATAACATTTATTAATTTAATTCTACTGTAAATTTGAGTGATTTTTATCTTAATGGAATGTCTAACATAATGTTTCAATGAAAGAGCGAATTCCTGGTTGGACTCGATTGTTTTTTAAAGGGGAGGCCGACTACTGGGTACAGAATTTTTCTGTATTTCCAATAGTCGGCCATGGTAGGCCGACCTCTGGTTCTAAGCAGTTTGGATGATTTATCCAGTAGTCGGCCACATACTTAATGTACCGTAAAATGGGGTGTATAGGAACAGCGGGGTCAATCGGAACAAAACTTCCCGACCGTACAAAGAAATTCTTCATAAATATACTATTGGGTATTTTTCACCATGAATTTTTTTTATAAAGGTAAGATCATAGGAAGTAGGAAAAAATTACTTTTGTCAATCTGGCAACGCTACTGGCTTCTAAGGAGGGCTGCACGTGGAATGCTAGAAAACATCACATTTTCATAGACTGCAAAACTTCATATGCAAGAACAAACCTTCTTATATTTAAAAACTAAGAGTAGTATGTTTCAGTTATGCATGTATCTGAACAACAGAATACCACATTAGAATTTACATTTTTTATAAATTGTGTCATAAAAATGAAGAATCCTGAAAAATGCCACAGGAAAAAAATTTACGGGGTGAATCGGAACACTTAGTTCTGTTGTTCCAATTCAAACTTATTTGAAGGAAACTGTTTGAAAAATCAAGATTCTAACCCCAATTCTTCTAATCAAGACAAGGACAAGGATTTATTACTGCTTATCCCTTCTTGTGAGCAAATAGATCTTAGAAGGACAAAAGTTACAGATTTCAAAAGATTTTTTCTCCAGGAGACTTCTTTTTACTTAAAATACGAGGGGAAAAGTCACATAGACTTCATGTAGTAAAAGTCCAACACACAGACAGTGATGAATAAGTGAAAAAATCTTTCAGGACAATCCCCGAAACCCAGAAATTTCAAGAAACTAAAGAAAAGGCAGAGTTCATCCCAGGAGATGTTATGAAAAAACTTAAGCCAAGTCACAATTGCTAGTTTTAAGGACAAGTACATATTTGTGGACGACATGAGTGACTTCCATTCATGTTAAATCTTTGTATTTCAATTCAAAAGCATTTCTTAAAATTACTTTTCATTTTTCATAAGTTCAAAATTATTTTGGATTTTGACAAATTATAAACGTTTACTGGTATTGAAATTATGCATTTATTTGACAGTAATTATCTGTTCTTATTCTCTCCCATCAATATTACTCATGTTTGTAAGACCTATTACAGGTTAAATTGAAAAAAATAAAAAATTTAACATGTATTCCGATTGACCCCTATCAGCGGGGTGATTCGGAACACCCATAATTTCCTATTTATTTCAACAATAATTGTTCAAAATATTTTGTCTTTGCTTGGATCATCAAAAGTAAAGCCAGACCGAAGTTTTTACCCAAAAAATCAAATTAAAAAAAATTTTTTTAACTGCTTTTTTTACAATCAAAGCTGAAAAGTGTTCCGATTCACCCCATTTTACGGTAGCTTTTCATTCTTAATATTGGTTCATCAAATTAAAACTAAATTAACTTATTAAAATACAGCGACAATTTAACTGTTTTGAGTAAAAATACCTTTTCCAAAGTTTATTTTTCTCGAAAAATAGTAATTACTAAATTGAATGTCTTAAGTTCTTTTGACCACCATTTCGATTTTATTGCTCCTAGTGTTGTAAATTTAATTGAAAGTTCTAAAAAAGAGATTTTTAAATACGCATTTGTTGAGTAAAGATTATAAGTTTTGATACTCATCTAGTTATTATCAAATGGTGTTCTAATAGTTTTTCTTATCAAATTTTATCTTAAACTCATGAAATTGGCGAAACAAGTGATTTGACTTCTATTGATGCTTATTCGGCAGTTAATAAACATTCTTCAATTATAGGAGATAAGATGCAAAACTTCAATAGTCACATAGGCTCAAGTTATTTAATGAGTGCCAAGCATGTAGTTATTCTTTCTTTTGCTATTATGCTAAACTTTTTGCTTTACCAAAGGTTCAAGACCCCTGTGCTCTATTTAGGAAAATTGTTTCAAATGTTGGTATATTTTCACTAATGATTCTCCCCACATGTTTGACTTCTTGAGTTTTCTTCGCTAGAGGATTAGAATTGTGCTGAGTTAATTTCAAAACTACATGGTTACATTGTTGCAAACTAAATTTTGGTTTGTTTTCAAGGTTATTCCTCGTTTACTAATATTCTTGTCGAAAGCTGTGAGGTTACTTTCATGACATCCCGAGTTCCATTCACTTTCTTACTTCATCTTACTTCAATTAGTTTAAAGCATAGGGTCACCCGGGGCAATTCCTGATCAGCAAGTTTCTGGGGTAATTCCTGGTCACAGTCTTTTTTATGTCTTAATAATCCTTCAGCAAAATGAAAAAAATCACAGTGGTACTCTGAACTATCTTCATTGCAATTCATTACTTAATTATGAGTTGACTGTGTATTTAGTTTGAAAAAAAAATCTTTTTAAAATCGCTTGTTAAATTTCGTAAAACAAGATTGGCCTTAGTTTTGATACATTTGTACAAAGATCGTAATCAAACTCAAACTTCTGAATATTTTTCTTTTTCGTTTTTTTGGTTGAATTAGGTACCATGTCAGTTACTGAAAAATAGTTTTGGATTTACCATTATTGTTTTGAATAATTTGCAGGAAGGCTCCAAATAATGCTCCTGGCTACTGGGGTAATTCTTGGTCAGTGGGGTAATTCCTGGTCAGTCCTTTTTTTAATATTTATGGATTATTATTTCACCTATTATTGACATATGTTATTGATTTAAACTATATGTAACTCTGTGAGCCTTAACTGCAAAGTTAACTGTAACCGCAATGTAACATTCTTATCTGTTAATGATAAGTATACAATATACTGATTTTTTCTTTGTTAAATTTCATCCAATTATTTTATAAGTTTTAATAATTATTCTTAATTATACTAAGAAAAATGCTTAATTGTAACTGCATTGTACTATTCACTTAACTGTTCACCTTAACCTGTTCATAACAGACAGAAGCATGTGCTCAGTGTGTATGGTGCATTGCAGTGCACCATATTTTTTATGGACCTATTTATTTGGTAGGTGAAGATTCATTCACAACAGATATAAAAGCTGTAGCTATTGCATACAAAGTGTATAAAAAGTATTTTGGCTAAGTTTTATTAAGTAAAGCTATTGTGTTGAAAACAATTGCATTCTTCCTTAAAAAAACTAACTACAGTGTTTAATTAGCTAGATATATAAATAAATTATTTATCTAATTAGTTTAATAGCTTGTATTAATAATGTGCTTACAAAATGTATGCATTTTCATCAATCATTTGAGTGACCAATAATTGCCTCGTAAGTGGCCAGGAATTACCCCATCTCTGGGGTAATTCCTGGTCACTAATTAACGACAATTACTCAAGTTCATTATGTATTGTTGATAGCATGAATATTTTATTCGATGGACATCCCAATGTGCTTCCTCCATACCAAAATTTGTTACTCTAACTTAGATAGATTTTGTGATAATTGGATGTTAATGCTTTTTGACCAGGAATTACCCCAGGTGACCCTATAACCATGCTTCAGTGGAGCATTCTGTGCTAAATTAAGCCTTGACAGAGATTCCTTTCATCGCATTTTTGAATGTATTTTTACTTGCAGTTTTGGAAGCAATCATTTCTGAAACTACAGTTTTAGTTTTAGGTTCCGTATGTTGAAATTCCGTTCTAATGAATGTGAACCAGTTGAGTGCTGACAAGATTATCAGTCATGAATTGTGTCGACTCTATTATTACGTCTTTATGTTTACATAAACAGTAAAGCAGTTTTTCATTTCTTGATTCTTTGCTCATTATCACTAAAAACTGCTGTTTACTACAAAACTATTCCTGTTTTTTCACTTCCTAAGCAAGAACATTTTGTACATTTAAAAAACTTCGTTTATTTTGTCCCTTCTTGCATCTTTAGTAAGTGCTGCTGAAATTCTTTTCTTCAGAAGCTTTTTTTTTTAACTTTCTTTTTGATATAGACATATTTTTAGACGTTATTCAGAAAAATATACTTCTTTAGTGCTAGTTTTTAAAATAAAGCTGTTTTTAGGCAGCTAAAGTATAAAAAACATTAATGTCCCGAGAATTCTCTGCTAATTGTACTGTCTAAAATTAATAATGCTAGATTGATAGTTAGAGAAATAAGTAAAGCACATAGTGTATCGAAAAGTACACTAACATGATTATCTACACAGTTGAGTACCAGAGGTACCACGAAAAATATGACCAGACTAAGTATAATGCATCGCTGCAGCCCCGTCATTTCAAGTTTTTAGAGGGGGGGGGGGGCAAAAGGTGCAAACACAATGCAATTTCATCGGAAAAAAGCAAACATCACGCCCATTTATATATTGATTAATTGATTTCTCAAAACCGGGGGGAGGGGAGGGGGGAGCAATTGCCCCCCCCCCCCCAATGACGAGTCTGGTTCGTTGTAAGTTTCCCTTTGTTTTGTTTTTTTAATTCAACCCCTATATCAGATAAGATCAATGAAAATGAAGTAGCCGACTACTGGATTCAACGTGGTTCTGATGCACCTCTGATGCACCTTCCGCATTTCTGAAACAAGTAGGTGATTCACTATCAAAAAGGTTCATTCTAAAGTTTTACCTTGTTTTTGTTGCTGTATTGATAGCTGAAAGTTCTAGGTTAGCCAAGATCCACAAAAGATCTCTTAAATGGCCGACTACTGGAGTACTTACCTTATATAATAAAACTAAATCGCAAAATTAAGTAAAATCTAAACTTTCAGAATAGTTTTTTCGAAAAGATTTTTTGGAAGAAAACGCGATAACAAAAAATTACTGTATTAGTTACTGAAGAAAAAAAAGCTTCTAATTCACGTTAAAAGATTCTTAACAATGAAAAGTTTCTGGTAAGAGATTCTTAGCTAAAAAATAAAACTGGAAAAAAACAGCTTTAACATAATTCTCTGGATTAATGTAGCTATGATTGAAATAAATTAATTACTAGTCTTCAAGGTGCAACTAGAGAAAGTTATTAGGCAGTTGCTTTTTTTTTTTTTTTTTGAAAAATCTAAAAGATATTTTTTAAACCTTCATTTCATTTTTTCCCAAAACAAATTTCCAAATGATACGACATTTTACAGAATACGGAATTCTGTCCGCCAGACAGAAGTGTGGCAGCCATGGCTGTGTATGCCTTGATATCAGGAACATTTTTTTTTTTTTTTTAACTTGACAATTCACATTTCAACTCAAAACATTGATACGTCAAATTTCTTTTCAAAACAAAATATCCGCAATTTTGTAAAATTATCTAAGATTTAGAGCATTTCTAGCTTTAACTTAAATAAGGGATCCATCAAACAAAATCAGGTCAAATCGCTTTAGGTTTTCAAGATATTGAGGTTCTATTCTACATTACTATTACATTTCATTAGATAATGCACAAGCAGGATTAACACATTCTAGGGAAAATGTTATACATAAGATGTTAAACATAAGATGCTAATTAACCTTATTAGAGGGAATTATTTAAAATAGCAAAGGCAGATATAAAAAAAATTAACTTACCATAGCATATTAGACAAGGCGTACTCGGGAGGTTTAACAGTTCAACTTCAGTATTCGTCTTAGTAACCTACAATAAACAATTTTTTAGAAATGGGTTTAAACATTATTTTATAAAGAAAGTCGACATTTTTAACAATAAAGATAAACAAGCTGAACATTTGGAAAATTAAACTAGTCAGTATCTGCAAGAACATTAAAAGTTACCACTTATTTTGGTTTGAATGCCAGATGATGTAAAATCATAAGTTTTTAATTTTTATCCCAAAATTGTTAGACTTTAACATTTAATTAACCTATTTTTATGCTCTTCAAAACTGCTAATAAAAAGTATGAGACCATTTAGACTTTTAACCCTAGTTAAATACTATGAATACAATATTTTATAGAGAATGTGGGTCATTCCAGCGAAAATCGTACAAATTATGTCCAAGACTTACTTTAGAATTTTTTATAATCAATTTTAATAGCTACCACCTATTAAGTGTATTTTTTATTGGTTCTCCATTTAATTTTGTGCCATCAAGTATCAATTGATTAGGTATAATCCTTTTAGAAAGGACACAAAAAAAAAAAAAGTCTTTGTCAGAAGAAGGAGAAAATGACGTGTCCCAGCTTCAAATTGCTAGAATTTTAACTGTGATTTAAAATTAAACTGAAATGTAACAACACAATAAATTAAACTACACTGCATAGAAGATGCTTCTGACATCATTTCACAAGATTATTACGCAAATGAAAAAAAAAATTCCCCAAAAAACACTATTATTTATCCATGTCCCTAGATTTTCTATGTTTCGAATTGTCCACTCTGTCACAAGCCTTTTAGAAATAAAATGAACAAATCGCATTCAATCTGATATATTTTTTTAAAAATATAGGTAGTATAAATGCCATGATTAGCTTGCTACATTGAATTATGTAGTCAACAACCAGGGTGAGCCTAATTCTTTTCTTATGGTAGTTAATTTGAACTGTTGGATGTCCACTCTGTTACAGTCGATTTCATAATGAAAAAAATAGATTTTTTCTTGAAAAAGCAGACAGACTTACAGTTTTAGGCTGTTTATTCCACTTTATGCTTGTTCTGTGATTCTAACCTTTCTTTGTGATTATAAAGATATTTTTAAAGGCTTATTTGTCCACTCTGTTGAACACAAAGTGATCAAAATATTTAAAATCCTTTCATAAATGAGTCATGTACTAGTTATTTACACTTCATTATACACAAATAAACGGAAACTTCATTAAAAAAATATGATTAGTTGGTGGAAATTATTTAAATTGATAATCTTAAGTAAAGAGTTTCAGACATGATTTGTACCATGTTCGCTGGAATAACCCAACAAGAATTTTTTTATCTGTACCAGATCATATCTTCACATGAAATAAAAAAAACTTTAGAAAAGCATTTATGTATTATCTGACGGTTGTTTTAATTTTATGTCGATTCTCTAATTGAACCAATTATTTAAAAAAACCAGACAACAGACATTTTTACTTCCTTTTATGTAGTAAGGAAGAATTTTCAAAACAGAGTTATTAGTGTTACATGCTTCTTTAAGGGTAAATGCACATTTTAGCAGATAGATATCAAAAACCTACTTTTTATATTTATATATATTTTAATAATTTAGCTTGTTTTTAACTTTCTTTTTAAATGTGCTTTTAATAACTACAGTAGAAGCAATACCCTTTGAAATGCACAGTTCACTTTTAAATACAAAAATTTCTGAGATTTGAAGATGTATATATAAGATTATTAATTATTTTCTTTCTCTCTCATGAAACGCTATATTTGGCTTATTAAAATGCCAAAAACAAAAATTCAAATTACTGTATTTCCCTACCTGTGGGTATCCAGTGAATTCATAACATTATAATTCCAATTTGCGAAGTCGTTGGCATAATTTTTCATTCCATAATTATTATTATTATAAAGATTAAGAAAGAATAAAGAAATAAAATAAGAATACAAATACAAATGTGACGACCAGCAACAGGCTCTGGGCCCATATATCATTGAGGCAAATATTTGGCATTATTGTACTTTAAATCTATTGAAATCTGTATTTATGATATTAAAGCAAAACAAAGCAGTCAAAACATTGGTGGAATAAATTCGTTCTTGGCTACGAAATAAAATACTAGAAACCATGAAACTCCTCATTCATGTAATTCAGAGTAGCAACAGAAGTTTACAGTATTAAACAGTTTATAAGCTTTTCCATTTAAAAAAAAGCACCAGTTTCATTTTCCTTTGCAGCTACCCAAATTGCGGGTAATCATATTGATAAAAGTATATATTATTTAAATTTGTGTTTTAAAAGTTGGTTTTAAGTTTCCATTTCATTAATACAAATAATTGCATTATGTCAATTTTTGTAACTTTATAAAATTCTATTTTGTATAACTTGCATTTATCACAAATGCATGGTAAATTTGAAAAATAATAATTTTGATGATGGCAAATATATATGTTAAAATTATAGTAGCTGTACATTTCAGATTTCCTTTAATTGTAATAAGCAACAAATATTATTATGCACAAATAAAATGTATCGAACACCTGTGAGTTATTAGGTAATATCAGTGCAACGCTATGAATTGGCGTTGTTATGGTTACTTACCTTTATCAGTCTTTTTCCAACTTGCGATGAGTTTTCGAGCTTGAATTGGTTTTAAAACACCCTTTAAATCAGTTTCATAACATAATGTAAGTCTTCCGGATTAGTTACACATAAATCTGTTACACTTCAAAAGAGCACTTAAAAGAACACTTCAGAAAATTGTCTTTTCTAAACACTGCTCGATAAATTTGTGACTGGTGTTCTGATCCAATATCGCCCCAGATGCCTTTCATGCATTATGCTTCAAATCTCTCAAGCTTTCTAATAGTCTAAATATTGGTCCAAATTTGTCACTGTAACAAGAGGTCTGTATAAAGCATATGTGCAAGATATTGCTTGCATTTTCGTCATACAGTTGGCCCCGCTTAATCGGGTAACAGATAAACGAATACCCCATTTATGGGTCATTTTCAAAATTTGCTTACATTTGCTGTCCGGAGGTTAAAAAGACGATTTTGAAGCATAACTTATATTTTAAATTCAATGCGAATAATTATTTTCTGCAAGAAATACCCCCCAAAAAATTCTATCACTCAACAAATTATTGAAATGTATTTATTTATTTTTATATAAGTCTTTAATAATGAGAATCAAGGCAAAAACGCTTGTCCATTTCCAATTTTCGCAAGTTCAACTATTTTTTTCCTATACTTAATGGTCAAAAAAAGTAAATGCGACATATTATTTTTATATATTGACTATTAGTATATGGTATTCATGATAAATCTTGACAATTGTAATTTTATTTCAATAAGAAATGTATGAATATATTTTGTCCGGAAGTTCTTGTCAAGTCCGTTACCCTAAGATTATTTTAGCTAAAAAGGTATTTATTGAAGTCAAAAGATCGTAACACGTATTCAGTTAACTTAACAAATTAGTGACGTAACTATTTTGTACCATTTTGTTTCCCTGAGTCGAGAAGTGTTGCTGTGGCGTTTCGCACAAAATTTTTCCAGGTGCGTATTTTTATTCTTTGTCAAGTCCGTTACCAAAGATTTTAGTATTAATTTTTACTTTTTCTAAACTTTTACCCCTAAATATTGTTCATTATACAACTCTAAGAAAATGCATATTGTAGTTCAATTTTTAAATTCGACATCCTAGCCATAATTTGACATTTTGGTTGAAATGTCAAGTCCGTTACTGGTCAAATCCGTTACCAAATGTCAAATTCGTTACCATAGAGTTTTTGACCAATATTTCAATCATCACAAACATCGTTTTAAGCTTCAGGGCGCAAATAATTTCAAATGAAGTTGGTTCTAGACTCTATGATATAGTTTAAAAGTGAGATTTCATATTGATTTTGTATGGTAATGGACAACAATTTTCCTTGCAACTTACAGTTTTACAACAGCATTTGAATACTTAATTATTCATCAAAGTGTACAACCAGTTACTTTTTTACACACCTACAATATGTGGCTAAACATCTGTTAGTGTTTCTAAAAGAAAATAGCAAGTTAAAAAAATTACTTAAAAATTTTGAAATGTAAGTATATGGTGAAAATGACCCTTATACGAATAAAATATATCTCGAAACCGAATATATTTCCCATGTCATAGACGCAATGTTAAAGATCCCCACTTAATCGAATACCCCGCTTATTCGAATATTTCTTGGAACCGACGGTATTCGATTAAGCCGGGCTGACAGTATTTTTAAATTCTGTAATACTTTTAACACGTCATGCTTCATTAAAAAAAGATAAAAACAAGCAATTGCAGATTTTTTAAACTTTTAGTTACAATAATAAACATTAATTACACATTAACTTTAAAGCACTACAGTTTTCAACAAACTGGGCTGAAAATAAATGACACAAATCAATTACACAGGCCAACGATGAAAAAACTTTTTTAATGAAAATACCTTATTCTTATGTTGTTTAGGTTGCTGAATCCAAATATGATGCTTAAAAAGTTGTATCACCCACCATTTATTCACATTTTATAGTTACATTCATGAAATAAAGAAACATTTTTAGAATTTAACAGCTTTTTCATAGTTAAGATAACATGAAAAAATAGGTCTAATGAACAAAGATGATGTTGGCAGCACTGCTGAAACACATGCTACAACATGATGGGGGATTACTGTTGGTCACTTCACCGGGAAGTTCAGCAAGCTATTCATCGCAGGAAAAGCTACACAAGAAGCTTCAAGGAAAAAAGGGAAAGAAAATATAAAGCAATTCCAGTTGACAAGTGAACCTTGTATCATCACATAAAATTACTATTCCAAGTATTTTACTGTAAATACAAACCATTTTTACGATTCTACAGTGTTTCATTGATTTCCCTATATACTGTAAATGGGTATTAGACTATATAATAAAATACATTTTGCTTGGAAACTATGGGTGATACATAAAAACTACAAGCAAATTTGGATTCAGCACATAAAAATCTATTAAGATCAGCTATTAAAATTAAAAAAGTTTTCAAAAAGGTTTTTTTTGTTGGCCTGTGTTATTTTTAAATTAAAGGTAATGGTTAGCAAATACTTTGATTCCTTCTTTTTTTCAAAAAGTAGTGTTTCACTTCGATCGCTTTTTCAAACATTTATTTTATAGCTCTTTTCAATGTAAATACTTGAGGTTTAGAAGCATAAAATCGGTAAATTTTAGTTCTTGCAAAGATAGTCCTGAGAATTATAAAAATGTTGAATCCTTTTTGAACGTTATATTAGAACGAGCGATTCAGCTCAGAGGTTTAAGTAACATTGCATCTATAAAGTAGCAAATGGGACATGCATTGGTCACTAACAGGAATGAGTGATCGTTCTAAAAAGCATACGTACTGTATCACGGTAAAAGGGGTCCTGATGATATACAATTTTGAAAATGACACAGAAGTAAACTTACATTAAAACATAGATAAAGAAAATTAAGACGATACGATACGTACAACATGCTTTGTTTCACTGACCCTTCAAATCAACAAATTATGAGGCTAGTCCTGAAACTTTTATGCAAATAGAAAATATAGAAGATGGAACGGTTTACATTTCACATAAAATAATCGGAAAATTATCAACTAAAACTTACGGGATAGTGGGAAAGTTTTCAGCTTGTTGAACTCCAAAGTGTTTCCTCCAGAGTTTTCAATATTATGCCACTTTTCTACGCCAAAACATACGCCATTACTATCGTTCGAATCTCCAATCCCAACCACTCGGATGGCAGGATGGGTCACGTGGTTAAAATCGAGCAATGGAGCTTCGCGGTGAAGAGACCGTTAACAGTTAATGCACTTATAACCGGCTACGGAGATTAAAAAAACAGAGAAATCCTGTATTTTATCACAAACAGATTTTTTCTGTAAAAAATATGGATAATTTCTTCAAAATTTACAGTTTTTTTTACAGTGTACTTTGTCAATAAATTTTGAGCGTTGACACTCCTCGGGGGTCGTCCGCGTCTTGTCCCCCAAACCTGTCAAGACGTCCACGCCCAGTGGGGGAAGGAAAAGAGTGTAGTTTTCTCTCTTTCAGTCGGAAGCTGGAAAAATTCTGTGTGATGGGTCCTCTTAAGAGGACCCATCAGAGAGATTCCCGGGTTTCGACTTCCTATGTTATCCTA
>JAXGGA010015072.1:0-30203 GCA_038373865.1 Uloborus plumipes
ATTTTATTGTCCTAATTAGTAATGAAAACATCATGTAATTAAGTGGTTCATTAAAAAATTTAGCTAAACTGAGCTTTCGTTTTTTTTTCCAGAAAAACGAACCCTCGGCTATAGCGAACTCTTAAGTCAGTCTGTTGAGGGTTCGTTATAGCGTTGTTGACTGTATTCCCAATATACATTTAAAAGGTTACACAATACATATTGGGTCATTCCATGTCAAGTGATCCAACGTTTTTTACCTTACATTTTTGTATTTCTTTCAAATTTGGCTCATCAATTGTACCCCTTGAGGTAATCAAAAGTCTCAATTTTTAGATTTTTATCTCTATTATTTTTTCATTTATGAGACTTTGAACTTTGGAAAAACCCTCGTTTTTCCATGGATAAGGGAACATAAAAGGGACCATAACTCGACACCAAATATAGATAGAACGATTTGGTAAATGGCATTTTAAAGTACGTTAGTTGCCGCTTAATCTGATATGCAACATGACCAATTTGATAAAAATTTTCTTTTTCAAAAAATGAAATTTAAATTTCAAATTTCAATTTCTCAAAAAACATATAATGAATTTTTTTCAAAAAATTCTCAAAAATTCTTGTGTATTTTATCTATGTTTGTACAAATTTTTAGATTGGGATCTCAATGGGATCATATTTTTTTGAATTTTTGAATAAAACTGTATAGGAAAAAAATGATATTTTTTAGATTCTATTTATTTAAATACTAAGTTATCTTGCTTGTGATGGTCTAAAAAGTAGTAAACAAACATGAATATGTTTAAAGTAAGCTGGCATGAGCTTATAGATTTGTCAGGTTCACCCCCTCACCCCTTCCTCCCCCGCACAACCACTCTTTTTTAATTCAAAACTGTTCAAAATGTTAAAAAAAAACTCTTTGATACAAAATGAATAGTAAACTTATTTAAAGTTGGTAAATGGGTTTCCTTATAACTAAACGAAGTATCCCCTCCTCCACCCAAATATACCATTAACGCTGTACTATTATGACATCTAACCTGGGGATTGAATTGACTATTATTTTTACTCTAGGTAAGTGAGCTAGCATTAACTTGTAAATTGGTCAGCTCCCCCTCCCTTCCTTCCCGA
This sequence comes from Uloborus plumipes, assembly GCA_038373865.1. NCBI lineage: Eukaryota > Metazoa > Arthropoda > Arachnida > Araneae > Uloboridae > Uloborus > Uloborus plumipes. Next base: position 1,111 of record JAXGGA010015072.1, read on the forward strand.
CCCACCATTTTTTCCCCCAAACTGTTTCAAATGCTAAAAAAAAACCTTTTTGATACAAAATGAACAGTAAACTTATTTAAAGTTGGTAAATGGGTTTCCTTATAACAAGGCAAAGTAAAACCCTTCTCCCACCCAAATATACCATTAACGCTATACTAATATGACGTCTCAACTGGGGATTGATTTGAGGATTATTTTCCCCCTAGGTATATATTGTTTTTCAGACGAAGTGTTTCTTTTTTCAATCCGACCTTCACAAAGAGTACTTCCATTCAACATCTGAATTTAAACTTATGATTCATTTCATCCCCTCCCCCAGCACCAATCTTCAATTTTGGAGGAAGAAAAGAAACGGTTCGCCCCAAGATCATAGCAAACAGCAAAATAGCACTGCTTCCCCTTGTTCTCATAATGTTTTCCCATTATTTTCACACAAAACTGAAAAGAAATCAAAGTATCAGGTTATAGGCCAGTCCCCATCACTGCCTTTCCTTTCTCTTATTGGACAAAGCTCATGTGCTAATAGGAAAGAGTAACAAACAGAACAATTTGAAACACTACCAGACAACAGTAGAGACTGAGGCTTTGAAATGGGGTTAGGCGGGATGATAAAAAAATAAAAGTTTGGAGCGGGAAGGTAGGAAAAGGGGGGGGGAGCAATCTGTACAGAAGTTAAACAACATGAGAGGTTATGATCAAAAAAGCAGTGTTTGTTTAATATATGTATATAGATATATCTTGCTGCATTACTTTCCTTTACAACAAAATGAAAAAGAACACAAACAATTAAAAAAATTAAATAACAGCTGCACACTAGATAATGTGGGAAGATAGTTATGGGGACACAGACATATGATCTGATATTTTGATTTATTTTCAGTTTTGTGCGAAAAGAATAGAAAAAACGATGAGAACAAGGAGAAACAGTGCTATTTTGCTGTTAGCTATGATCTTGGGGCGACCCAATGATTTCCTCCCTTCAAAATTGAAGATTGGTGCTGGGGTAGGAGATGAAATGAATCATAAAGTTAAATTACAGATATTGAATGGAAGTACACTTTGAAGTTCGGAACGAAAAGAAACACTTCGTCTGAAAAACAATATATATATATACCTAGGGTGAAAATAATCCTCAATTCAATCCCCAGGTTGGACGTCATATTAGTATAGTGTGAATGGTATATTTGGGTGGGGAGGGGGATACTTCGTCTAGTTATAAGGAAACCCATTTACCAACTTTAAATAAGTTTACTATTCATTTTGTATCAAAGAGTTTTTTTTTAACATTTTGAACAATTTTGAATTAAAAAAGAGTGGTTGTGCGGGGGAGGAAGGGGTGAGGGGGTGAACCTGACAAATCTATAAGCTCATGCCAGCTTACTTTAAACATATTCATGTTTGTTTACTACTTTTTAGACCATCACAAGTAGTAGAGCGGCATAAAGCCTAACTTTGGCCGAATTGTGCACTTCGAGGTAAAAGCAATTTTTTTTTAGATTCTTGTTTTGGAACCTTTTTTGAACGTTTTTAGGCACGGAGGCATTCGCTAAGTTACTTGGATCATTTTTTATAGCGTCTCAAAGTTATTTTACGCGCGTATAGGACTTGCAGTCCAGTCATATTAGACATTAAATTCGAACATCATGTTGTAGTTCTAATTTTTTAATATGTTGTTTGGGTCACCTAGGGTAGTGTAAATCTAAGTTTGCAGTTTTCTAAAACTTGTGCTCGCCGCGTAACTCGCGAAAAACTACGAAATTTTCCGACTTTTTTCAGTTTTCCCTTATAACTCCTAAACTATGCAACTTTTGAATAAGCATGTGGCTACCCATTTTAAAGAACACTAAATTTCGAAGAATTTAAGCTCACGTGGTGCTCTGTGAGCCGAATAGTTTAGGAGATATCGTATTTCAAAGAGGGTCATTTTTTGCGAAAAACGCAAAAAAAAAAAACATGCTTTAATCACATTTTGGACCATATATCGAAATAAATTCCTACTCTACAAGTAAAAATTGTACATTAAGTTACAGTACATTTAATTGGCTTTCATTTAAGGCAAAATTGAAGTCTGTAAGTTGAATAGTTCTTTTATAATCTCGAAACAACAAATATTTGTTTTTGCGAAAAACCTCGAAATTTTCCGACTCTTTTCAGTGTTTCCTTTGTAACTCTAACTTTGTGCAACTTATGAAATACATGTGGCTACCCATTTTAAAGAACACTAAATTTCGAAGAATTTAAGCTCACGTGGTGCTCTGTGAGCCGAATAGTTTAGGAGATATCGTATTCAAAAGGTCATTTTTTGCAAAAACGCAAAAAAAAACCCAACAGCTTTAATACCATTTCGACAATACGACATAAATTCTACTCTACAAGTAAAAATTGTACATTAAGTTACAGTACATTTAATTGGCTTTCATTTAAGGCAAAATTGAAGTCTGTAAGTTGAATAGTTCTTTTATAATCTCGAAACAACAAATATTTGTTTTTGCGAAAAACCTCGAAATTTTCCGACTCTTTTCAGTGTTTCCTTTGTAACTCTAACTTTGTGCAACTTATGAAATACATGTGGCACCCATTTTAAAGAACACTAAATTTCGAAGAATTTAAGCTCACGTGGTGCTCTGTGAGCCGAATAGTTTAGGAGATACCGTATTTAAAAGGTCATTTTTTGCGAAAAACGCAAAAAAAAAAAAAAAAAAAAACAAAAAACATGCTTTAATAACCATTTCGGAACAAATACCGACATAAATTCCTACTCTACAAGTAAAAATTGTACATTAAGTTACAGTACATTTAATTGGCTTTCATTTAAGGCAAAATTGAAGTCTGTAAGTTGAATAGTTCTTTTATAATCTCGAAACAACAAATATTTGTTTTTGCGAAAAACCTCGAAATTTTCCGACTTTTTTCAGTTTTTCCTTTGTAACTCTAACTTTATGCAACTTATGAAAATACATGTGGCTACCCATTTTAAAGAACACTAAATTTCGCAGAATTTAAGCTTACGTGGTGCTCTGTAAGACGAATAGTTGAGGAAATATCGTACTTCGAAAATGTGTCATTTTTTGCAAAAAATGAAAAAAAAAAAAAAACACGCTTTAATCACATTTCGGACCGAATAGCAACAGAAATTCCTACTCTACAAGTAAAAAAATGGACATTGAGTTTCAGTACACTTATTTGGCTTTCATTTAAGGCAAAATTGAAGTCTGTAAGTTGGATAGTTCTTTTATAATCGCGAAGCAACAAATATTTGTTTTTGCGAAAAACTGCTAAATTTTCCGACTTTTTTCAGTTTCCTTTGTAACTAACTTGATGCAACTTATGAAAATACATATGCATCACATCCTAGGTAGCACAAAAAACGTTTAAACGTTTTATAAACGTTTTTAATCGATTGTTACAACGTTATTAACCATTTTACAACCTTTAAAAAACGAAGTATGCTACTTGGGATGGTTGCAGTCGAATTTTCATCAGGACAGTGGACACCGATGTTGTTGTCTTGGCCACTGCGCTTCTTCAAGACCTCCAGGGATGTGATCAGCTGTGGGTGGTGCCAGTTAGGTACAGGAAAATCGTACCGAATCTTTGATATCTGCGATATTGCTAAACGACTTGGTCCAGAAAAGTGTTCAGGACTTGAAGTGTTCCACGCTTTTACAGGTTGTGACACAACTTCGTCTTTTAGAAACAAATGAAAACGATCGGCTTGGTCAGCATGGCAATCTTTACCTGCGCTTAACGAAGTATTTAAATCTCTTTAAATCTAATACTCCAGCAGAAATGCTGTGTATGGTTCCTGGGCTGAAAAAGTAAGTCGTAGTATTATATGATAGATGCAGTGAAGATGATACCGTCAACGCCGTGCGGAAAACTTGATTCTTCTCTAAAGGAAGGGAAATCGAAAATATTCCCCCAACTCAGGACGCACTAATACAGCATGCTCTTCGAACGTCATTTCGAGCTGGGCATGTATGGAAGAAGAGTCTGCAGGTAACTCCTGTGCTGCCTGACCCTCAAGAGTATGGCTGGATAAAATCTAGCGAATCTCCTGTGACTTGGAAGGTATTCCTACCTTCTTTTCTTTTATTATAACTTTACGTTGACTTAAACGTTTTATTGTAGTAATACAACTAAAATCTAATTATTTTCAGGTTAAATGGACTTCGATTCCCCCTGCTTCCGTAGCCTGTCTGGAAATAATCTCATGTGCCTGCAGGACGAAGTGTCGTACATCTCGATGCGGTTGTGGAAAAGCTGGTCTCCCTTGCACTTCTTTGTGCAAAAATGGGGGTTGTGAAAATGAGGAGACCCGCTGAGATGAACCCTCAAAATGTTCAAATCCTGCTTTTGTAATAAAAACACCAGATTGTTAGCAAATTAAAACATTTTAAATTTTAAGTCTGTTTTCAGAAAAGTTAAGAAGTCTGTAAGTTCAAAAGTACTTTCAATATCGTCACTTTGTTTTCGCGAAAAACTGCTAAATGTTCCGACTTCTTTCAGTGTTTCATTCATAACTCCTATACTATTAGTCTTAAAGAGCGTCACTAGAGCTTAAATTGTTGCAAATTTAATGTTTTTTAAATTGGGTAAGCACATGTACCATCAAAAGTTGCGTAGTTTAGGAGTTATAAAGGAAACACCGAAAAAATTCGGAGAATTTTGCAGTTTTTCGCAAGAGCAAATGATTGTTTTTTCCGCGATTGTATAAGGACTATTGAACTTACAGCCTTATTTTTTGCCTTAAATGAAAGTCAATTAAGTTTACTGTAACTCAACGTCCATTTTTCACTTGTAGAGTTGGAATTTATGTTGATATCTGGTCCTAAATACGATTGAAGCATTTTTTTTTTAAATTTCGCAAAAAATGACCTATTTTCAAAGTATGATATTTCCGACACTATTCGTCTTACAGAGCGATACTAGAACTTAAACTGTTGCAAATTTAGTGTTCTTTAAAATGGGTATGCACATGTATTTTCATAAGTTGCATAAAGTTAGAGTACCAAAGGAAACACTGAAAAAAGTCGGAAAATTTAGCAGTTTTTCGCAAAAACAAATATTTGTTGCTTCGCGATTATAAAAGAACTATCCAACTTACAGACTTCAATTTTGCCTTAAATAAAAGCCAATTAAATGTACTGCAACTCAATGTCAATTTTTTACTTGTAGAGTAGAAATTTCTGTTGCTATTCAGTCCGAAATATGATTAAAGCGTGTTTTTTTTTTTTCATTTGTTGCAAAAAATGACATTTTCGAATAACGATATTTTCTAAACTATTCGTCTTACAGAGCACCACGTGAGCTTAAATTCTGCGAAATTTAGTGTTCTTTAAAATAGGTAGCCACATGTATTTTCATAAGTTGCATAAAGCTAGAGTTACAAAGGAAACACTGAAAAAAGTCGGAAAATTTCGAGGTTTCTCGCAAAAACAAATATTTGTTGTTTCGAGATTATAAAAGAACTATTCAAGTTACAGACTTCAATTTTGCCTTAAATAAACCAATTAAATGTACTGTAACTTAATGTACAATTTTTGCTTGTAGCGTAGGAATTATGTCGATATTTGGTCCGAAATGGTGATTAAAGCATGTTTTTTTTTTTTTTTTTTGCGTTTTTCGCAAAAAATGACCTTCTTTGAAATACGATATCTCCTAAACTATTCGGCTCACAGAGCACCACGTGAGCTTAAATTCTTCGAAATTTAGTGTTCTTTAAAATGGGTAGCCACATGCTTATTCAAAAGTTGCATAGTTTAGGAGTTATAAGGGGAAAACTGAAAAAAGTCGGAAAATTTCGTAGTTTTTCGCGAGTTACGCGGCGAGCACAAGTTTTAGAAAACTGCAAACTTAGATTTACACTACCCTAGGTGACCCAAACAACATATTAAAAAATTAGAACTACAACATGATGTGCGAATTTAATGTCTAATATGACTGGACTGTAAGTCCTATGTGCGCGTAAAATAAGTTTGAGACGCTATAAAATATGATCCAAGTAACTTAGCGAATGCCTCCGTGGCTTGAAATGATCCATATTGACCCAAAAACATAATTAACAAAAAATTTTGCTTTTACCTCAAATGAATGATCCTTTCGCTATGCCGCCGGACTAAAGCAAGATAACTTAGTATTTAAATAAATAGAATCTAAAAAATATCATTTTTTTCCTATACAGTTTTATTCAAAAATTCAAAAAAATATGATCCCATTGAGATCCCAATCTAAAAATTTGTACAAACATAGATAAAATATACAAGAATTTTTGAGAATTTTTTGAAAAAAATTAATTATATGTTTTTTGAGAAATTGAAATTTGAAATTTAAATTTCATTTTTTGAAAAAGAAAATTTTTATTAAATTAGTCATGTTGCATATCAGATTAAGCGGCAACTAACGTACTTTAAAATGCCATTTACCAAATCGTTCTATCTATATTTGGTGCCGAGTTATGGTCCCTTTTATGTTCCCTTATCCATGGAAAAACGAGGGTTTTTCCAAAGTTCAAAGTCTCATAAATAAAAAAATAATAGAGATAAAAATCTAAAAATTGAGACTTTTAATTACCTTAAGGGGTACAATTGATGAGCCAAAAAAGAAAGAAATACAAAAATGTAAGGTAAAAATTTTCTCAGAATTTGGATCACTTGACGTGGAATGACCCTATTGCTAACATCAATAAAAGCTATTTGCAATTTACATTAAATCACAGATTAATTTTATTCCAATAATAGTAATGGAACAAACTTATTTGAAAAGATGAAAAAGTTTCTAAGAAAAACAGCCCTTTACAACAGCTGCAACAAGAAGCATGGAAAACAGATTAGTCGTATGCGATGTCATATAAATAACTTCGGAAGGACAGAATAATACAAGGGGAGTGTTGCATCAAGTACAGGTAGCAGTAGCCACCACAGCCACATTCTAGGGTCAGTCTATTTTTCAAAAGGTTAGTAATGTAAAAATAAATGGAGGATTTAGCTAACAAGAATTAAGCAGTTAAATAGTGTATGGGGGGGGGGGGGTCTTTTTGAACAGATAAACCAAAATTTAAAGACAATGCAGGGTTATGAGCAATATTGAATAAAACATAGGTATCATATCATTGTTTCAACAGATTGAAGCAAAAAATGAATGTTTGAAATATACATGCGCAATAGAATAAAAAATAGAGTTTTTTAACAACTAGGCAGAGCTGCAAACTTTTGAGAATCTAAATTCATACCCAGAATTTTGCACGGGGTGGGGAAAAGTAAATGGCACATTTAATAACGTATATAACAGATGCAATGAATAATTTACATTTAAATTTACACTAGGAAAAGTAACAGATTATTGTAAAAAATATTTCATTATTATTATTTTTTTATCATTTATTACAAAAAAAGAAATTTGTTTTTCTTTAAACAAAAATTTGGAGCCTTATTAAGCACAAAAGCAGTATTATCAAAATGATCATTGTGTGAACTTTATCAGCAATGGTTGAATGCTTCTTGTAATTACAAAGGAAAAAGAAAATCGTGTGCTTTAGATACTTTTCCGCAGCGTCGTAATTCCAGGCTTTATTTCGTAGAAACTACGATTTTTTCATAGCAGTTGGCAGCTCTGCAATTAGGACAATTTTGTGAAGAAAGAAAAATCTATTGAAAAAAGAAAGTTATTAATTATTTTCAAATGTGACATTACATTTTTGCCAATTCTAAGTGTTGTGAGATCTGCCTTTTATGAGTAATGCTAAAAAGAAACGAGCAAAGTCAAATTTATTTTCAGCATGTTCTATACATATAGGAAATTACCAATGAAAGCAGTTTAACAGGTCTTTGTAAGATAAATCAAGCAAATACAGTTAGCTTCTAAGATAATAATAATTATAAAGCAGTTTAGAAGTCTATGCAAAGAAACTTTCAGAAACCTTCTTCAAAAACCAGAAATTAGCCATAGTGGCACTCTTACTCATTGCCACTTAAATGGACTAAAGCGAAATACACCAGATCACAAAACTGCAACATTTCCCATTTTCAGGCTGATACAGAATCTCTCTGATTTGAGAGCATTTAAGTAATCTGCCTACTTGAGCAATGAGGACGTGCCTGAATTTTTCTTAAAATATGTCTTTTTGTTATAAGGATCATTTACTAAATGTATACTTACTATAAATACTTTATAATTAGCTGGATAATAATGGGACTAATATTTAAATTGAAGTTGCAAATCATTAGCATGATTTCCTAAAAAAAAGCCCTATACTTCAGATTTAAACAGAAATCTTCTTTTTTAATTTTATCCTAATCTAAAAAGGTATTTTACACTTCTTCTTCATGTGCACCTTTAGTAGTTCTAAGAAGATTTAGAGGAGCCTATTACCTAGTCTACTGGTCAGAGAAGTCTGAACCAGTATGGGGAGGCCACGGGTTCGAATCTCCGCTTGAGCATGGATGTACTTTCTCTCTCTTCTGTACTTGTCCTTTCTCTCTGACTAGGTGCTGTGAATGGCTGCGTGCACTATAAACAGGTCTTATGGGATGTGGGTTGTGCTAAAACAGTCTTCTACCTTAATGGTGCTCGTATATAAAAAAGGAAGTCGTACCTATTCCACTTTAAATCGGAAAGATCTATCTACTTGGGATTGGGTATCCGAGTGGTATAATTAACAAAAACAGATTTAGAGAACTTACAACCTAGCACTAGGCACTGGCGCAGTCATAATTTACCTTCTACATGGTGGGGGTTTCTTCATAACATTTCTTATTGAGATATAAACAGCCACAATTAAAATTGGCGATATGTGTTGAAACCAAAGGTTCCAAGAGGTTCTGACCCTCAAGACAACCCTTGTGGCTCCCCTACATACCCTAGCCAATATTGTACCATTTAATAATTATACATACAACTTTAGTTGTAGTAAAATCAAGTTAGTAAAATATTACATGAAACATTCTTCAAGCATTTCTAGAATTGATACTTATGAAAACAAGTATTTTCATTATCTAAGAAGGGAAGATGTGCTAGAAACAGGCACGAACACCCATGAGGATATTTTTTACAGTTAAATATTTTAATTTTCGAGCATACTTTTAATATTTCAAATAGTATTACAGTCGAGTCTCGACAACTCGGAGCCTTATAACTCAAATATTCCTTTGTCCCGAAGTTTTCATTGGTCTCCAAACTCTTGAAAAGGCTGTGAGAACTTCCTATAACAGGGACTACGAATAAATTAAAGTTTTTAGCTGATCCCTTGCAGAGCTTGGTTCATTTGAACCCCTCATTCTCTCATAGCTGGTCAATTCAGACTTTGAGGTACATCGATAATTCGACTGTACTTCATATTCCTGATTTACAATAAAAGAATGTGAATATCTGCTTCGTTGGTACAACCAGAGAAGCAAAAGTAAATACCTTAATTAGTGATATTAATTTTCAAAAATTACAAGGAAAGCCACAAATATTGTATGAAACTAAGAACATTGAAACGTATAGAATATAAGTAAAAAAACGAAAAAGCGACGTTTAAAAACACAAATAGATGAAGTTTAAAATTGGCAAATATGTTTCAAAAGCATAAAGCTTCCTTCTTCAGCGCCAAGCAAGAAATGGAAAGAAACAAAGTGCCGGGAGAGTTTAAATAGCAAAGGAGCAAAAGCTAGGCCAATCAGGTGTCAGCTTGTACCGAGCCCTGATTTGGCGTTGCGTTGTCAGAAAATTTAAAAGCATGAAGTAAAATTGGCGAGATGTGAGGAACTGCAAAAGATTCGTTACAAATATTACTTAAATTTTTATGAACATGAAAGGCTTCTAAGAAATCCAACTCGCCAACAGTTGAAGGTCTGCAAATAATTTTACATGTTTGCCAATTTTAAACTTCATCTATTTGTGTTTTTAAACGTCGCTTTTTCGGTTTTTTACTCATTTTAACACAAAGTGAACTGCTTTTAATAGGTATAGAATATAGTCTGATATAATATAAATTATTGTGCATTCAATCCAAAAGGTCAATAGGTACAGAAGCTGAAACTTTGGCATTCATGGCTGTGTAATGAGAACTGACCTATCAAGTCAAAATTAATTTCCCACTCTCCACACTTTTCTCTTATGGTTATCACAGTTACGGAATTACGGACTTTGTTCCCACTTAGCTTTTGCAACAGCAGAATTAAAAGCAGAAGGATTAAAATTGCTTTATGACTAGACTATTATTCAATTGAAAAATCAACATTAATAGCTCATGGTTAATAACATAGTTGCTCATGATGGCAGGCCTTGCTAAAACAAACTATTTACACAAGTGCCAACCATTAGCGGGAAAAGGATTTCACCAGATGACTCACCAGCGACGTATAAATCACTTTAAGATTATGATATTATGCTTTTGAATAGCATGAACAATAAATTTAAAATGAAATGGGATTTATTTTGTTTTATTATTATTATTTATAATTATTTCTATTATTTTTTTTTTGACATTTAAGCTAATTAGTAAGTAGTAAAAAAAATACAAAATTTTGAAAAAAAAAAAAACTAGCGCATTTGCAAGCCCCACCAAAGAAAGTTGCAACAATTAAAACGAAAATTCTGAATAAAAACTAAATAGTTAAAATAAAAATAAATAAAAAAAATAAAAAGACTAAAGTAAGTGGATATGTATGGTAGCACATATCAAAATAACTTCCAACGTTCAATTTAATTGAAAGATTTCCAAGATGCAAAAGGATTGAAATCTAAATCAATAGATGAAATTTTCATAGAAGCACGTGCTTTGTTTAACGTGCACGAGTAGAAATTTTCAAAAAATTAGCTACAGCAAAACAGGCGCCTTCTTTTGAGAAGAAAATGAAACTTTTAGAAGATTGATTGAAAAAACATTCTTAAATTTGAATTTTGTTGATGAGTTCAAAAAATGAACTAATAAAAACGAGAGAAAATGGAAAAAACGGGAAACCGGGAGACTAAGATAAAAATCTGGGTTTTTTTTCGGGGGGGGGGGGGGGGGGGGGTATACTGACGCAAGAGCCTGTATAGGCTATACTGCGGAAAAAATAGGAGTCTAACGTTAAAAACAGTAGAGTTGGCCTGTATGTATTTAACACTGGGTTTGTTAGAAAAGGTTTAGAAATAACTGAGTTATAAGGATATAAATAGAAGCATAAACCTAATTCAATAAACATAAAATAAATGGAATGCTTCAACAGCAGTACATAAAAAAGAGTGGAGCTGTTTTCCTTTGTATGGGTTTCCATGGAGATAACTCAAATTTCCAAATTTGATACCTCTATTTTAAAGTAAGAGAGTATATTTGTAAGAAAAGCAGTCGAAAACTTTGTACAATTAATGAAGTTAAAAATACAAGACAACGTGTCTAAAAGTACAAATACAAGGTTTAAAAAGAGTTTTCTAACTCTTTTTAAACTTTTTATTTGTACTTTAAGAGAGTATAGTTAGAAGATACACAATGTGATCGCAATGAGCCTAACTTTAGTGAAATTTTTACCTGGGGCAATAGTACAGCAACGAATGCCTTGTGGAGCGAGATCCCTTGCGATAGGAAGTGTCATGGACACTATGGAGCCTGCAGTAGAAGAATAAGCACTTTGTCCAATGAAACCATCAAAAGCTGAATTTCCCGATGTATTAATAAGAACACCTCTTTGTCCATCTTCATTTGGAGGATTTTCAGCCATTAATTCCACAGCTAGTCTGTTGACATTGAACGTTCCAAAAGTGTTGACCTTATACAAAATTCAAAACATGCATATAGATGAACAAAATAATTAATGTCAATTCCTATGAAACAAAAACTGAACAGTTTTTTGAATGAGACTGTATCATACAATATTTTTAAAGCAATTTGATACTAGTTGGGTTTTAAAGCGCTTGTGGGTTTTAAAACATTTGCAGCAATTAAAATTTCAGTCAAAAATATAATAACGATTGTCACTTTAATTTGAACACTCATTCCCACTTTAACGTGTTATAATTTAGTTTTTAATTACTTTTTTTTAACCATCTCAAAAATTTTGCATTTTATTTTCAATGAAGATAGATGATTTACTTAACATCTAATTTCAGAAGCAATATGAACTATAAATCAGATGCAAATACTACTTGATATTTGTATAATACGAGGTATTCCATGAAACAAAGGGGAATCTGCTAGTTCTACATCTACTTGTTGATTATTGTTTAATAACTAATAAATAACATTTGCATAATATTTAGCTTAATATTGTTCATTAGTAATGATTAAGAAACACATAGTTATTTAGTGTATGTCTTGAAAAGAGATTTCACATAATTATATTGAACAGCAGAGGTTTCCAAACATTTTTCAATTTGTGGCACCCCCCGCTACTTAGCAGCATCCCTCGGCTCTTCCTGCAACACCCAGTTTGGGACCCCTTTATACAGGATTGGGTTTTTATTCTTTAGAATTCCCCACCCATACTGATCAATAAACAAAGCTTGAGGACTTTCAAATATTTTAATTTAAAATAAATCTCCAGTCTTGCATTCTGAGAATAGAAGAAAGAATTTAGCTTTACAACATTGCATTCTATTGTTCCAAAAGAATAATGATGCAATTGTTAACACTGCTATTTTACAGACCGAAAAGGGAAAAAAAATATTTGAAATACTAACCGTGAAAACAAATTTAGTGAATGAAAATAATGCCAGAGGTGTATGACAAGCATATTCTTTATTTTCATATTCACAGCCTTGAAATCAAACATTAATTTTAAACTCTAATTTGCATCATGCAACTCGCAAGCAATTACGTTATTATTCCTTCAAACAATGCTGTAATGACCAAAAAGCAGGGTTGGCAAAGGTGGACCCAGCCCAGAAAAACCCGCCCGGGTTTTTCTGGGCTGGGTCCACCAACAAAAACCCACCCGGGTTTTTGTCAAAAGTGGGTTTTTGCTAATTTCTAAGTTATCAACAAATATATAGTCAATCATAATATCTCATCTAAATTATATATAAAAATAAGAAAGAAATCAGGTTTATTTGAGATAATTTTTCTTAGAGTAATTATTTATTTTATAAAATAATTATTATTTCTTCAATTTATTATTTCTTCAGTCATCGTCCAGAAAATTTTTCTAGCTATGATACTACTTTTTGCTGCAAAATACTTATTATTATTATTATTTATTTATTTATTGATAGCAAATTTCAAATTTGAAAATAAATTGAAAATGAACCATTGATAAACTTCTTGTAGATGGAAAAAATTGCTTAATTAATGTTTTATGATAATTTTGATTCAACACAGAAGTCAAATAGTGACAAAATAGAAATAATGAATGAAACATATATTTCAAGTAATTTACACAGATTAACACATTGAAAAAAAATCATAACAAATCATAACAGTTTACCAATCAAACTCACATTCACTTTTGCTTTTGTGATACTATTTATAAATCTGAACTAATTTTGCATATTGCTCTGAGCTTAGTATGTTCCGCAACACCACTGATAAACTTCTTTTAGATGGAAAAAATGCTCAATTAATGTTTTATGATAATTTTGATTCAACACTGAAGTCAAATTATGATAAAATAAAAATAATGAATGAAAAATATACTTCAAGTAATTTACATAGATTAACACATTGAAGAGAATCATAACAAATCATGACAGTTTAGCAATTAAAATCACATTCACTTTTATTTTTGAGATAATATTTATAAATCTTAACTAATTTTTCACATTGCTCTGAGCTTAGTCTGTTCCATAACTTCGACCATACAAATCTAAACGTTGAGAAACAGAGCTAGATGGAACAGAATGGAAGGATTGGAAAAAAATTAAAAAATCAGAATTTACCTTGTTGTTCTTTTGCACTTTATCTGAATTGATATTGAAGCAGGCTACTTAATAAGAAAAGATGATTATTTCTATTAATAAACAAGTGCAAATGGTTTTAATTTTTTAATGGTATAAATTTAAGTTTTTTGAAGCTTTCACACCCTTAATATTCCTGTATTTGTAGGAAAGCCCATTTGCAACAGTTTTTCTATTTTGTGAAAGACAAGTGATAAAAGTTTATAGCTGAAACCATTGTCCAAAGCTTCTTAAACATACACATTAAATATTACAATTCGGTTGATGATATTATTAATTGATATTGTTAATAATATTAATTATTAATCCATTGACATTGATTAAATGCAATTCAGAACTTTAACTTAGTAAACATAATTTTATATGAATGAATGCATACATTATATATCAATACCCGCATAAAAAATAAAATTTAAGCATACAAAAACCCAGAAAAGCCCGTAAAGACCCAGAAAACCTCCAAAAACCCACAAAAACCCGGGTGGGTTGGGTTTTTCTAGAAAAACCCGGGTTTTTGCCAACCCTGCCAAAAAGTGAAAGACAATTAGTGGCATACCGAGTACTCGGCCAGTTTACTGTGTTTTCTCTCTCGGTACTCAACTAAATTTTAATCAGGCACTCTACCAATGTGGAGTTGTTGTAAAGATTGAATATTTTTTATCATGACGAAGTTTTTGAAAAATTTACAATTGCTTTATTCACAAAATACAATTGTGTTTTATGTATGAGAAAAAAAATCTACTTATAAATTCAATGCATGGTAAAGTTTAGCTATTGCCTATGTCCTTTCTACGTTGCAAATTCCTCAATGTGCATTTGTTTGTAACTATCTTCTCCATATCACATATTAGTGAGTTAAATTCACCTCTGGCCAGGAACAATTAATGAACATTCATAGACTGATTATAGAAGAATCTTTGAAATCATATTCAAATTTATTTTAAATCATTTTTAAACAGATTATGAATTTTTTAAACCATCATTTTGCAGATTCAAGTTCTTGATATACTGATAACAATATACACATGGGTGCCACTCTAAAAAATTATCAGGAAACAAAATCATGCGGAGTAGTTACACATACATGTTAGCACGTAATATGAGATGTTTTATGCACAAATAGATTGCTTATTTTTTATGCTGTTATTAACTTATAGGGAAAACCGAATTGATAAATTAAGAAAATCTAAACTTTCAGATTAGTTCTTGGCAAAAGATTTTTAGGACGAAAACTCCATGTATGTGTGTGTGTGTGTTTAATAAAACTAAAAAAAGTTACTGTATTTATTATTGAAGAAAAAAACCACACTTTAAAGTTCATATTAAAAGATTCTAGGTAATAAAAATTATTTCAGGTAAAAGATTCTTGGCTACAAGATATGCTGGAATAAACAGCTTCAATATGACTTCATGGATTAATATAACAATGATTAAAAAAAATTATTTCATTAATATAGTCTTTCAGGTGCAACCAGAAAAAAATAAAACAGTTGCTTCTTCTTCTTCTTCTTTTTTTTTTTTTTTAAAATATGAATGAGATATTTTTGAAGCTAAACTGATTTTTTTCACAAAACAAAGTCCCAAATTCTACGAAATTTTACAAAAGACGAAATTCCGTCCCCCAGACGGAAGTGTGGCAGCCATGAATACATAAGAGTAAAATTAAGTCTTTTTATAATCATAAGAAAAAGGTTGTAACCAGTAGCGTAGCAATGCGGCCTAGCGACCATGGCGAACTTGAAAAGTTGGCCCCTCCCCCCGCTTTGGGAGTTGCTCTGATGGGAGGTCATTGTGACCTCTCGAAATTTCCTTTTGATTTATTAATTTTGATTAATTTTGATTTTTATTATAAATTTTGATTTATTTATTCGAAAAATTTGCAGACAATGTTGCAACCTTTATTTTTTCTTTTTTCTTTCTTTCAACATTTTTAACGATACTCAGTGTTCCCTCTCATTTCATGTGTGCATGGTATGTCTGCTTGTTCGGAAAATTGGGTAAAATTCAAGTTCTACTTCTTACAAGTTTTTGTTCAATTTGAGAATTTTTGTTTTTCCAACAATTTTAGTTTGGGTCATTCCTACCTTTCCCCATGAATTCACATAAATTCAAAAAGCAAATAACTCTTGCAATTCGTTATTGAATATAGTGTGTTTTTTCCCACAACAGCTTTCATTTTAAATAGAATTTGTTTTAAAACCCCAGAAGAATGTATACAATAAACATAATTTGTGCATTTTAAATAAAAATCAAAACATTGATTCAGTTGCAATTATTAAAGCAAAGAAAATGTAAAAAGCATAATTAAACTGAAATTGGCTTAATAAATAACCCTAAATGACTCCTTGCATACTGGCAAAATAAAAGTTTGCTGTTTTAAGCCTCCGATTATTTTTTATGAATAAATACTTTTCATTATAAGTATTTAAAATGTTCCAGAGAGCCGCCATTATTTAATACTAATATTATCTATGAGGGAAGTTAGGAGAGGCAATTGTTCCTCCCTGGCTTTAAGAAAGTACCAGATGTATTTTCTTGGTTTTTTTTATACATAATTTTAAATACAGTGTATACAAACATGGACCAACAGTAGGAAAGGTATTAGAGGGTACCACAACGACTGTGCTCGAACTGATAATGGTAAAAAAAAAACTGATTAGCACGTATATTTGTATACCATTTTAAAAAAGTGGCTCCCCCCTCCTTGAAGTATCGTAGAGTACAGGCATCTTCCCTCAATATTCACTTGGTCTTTCCTAGTTCAGTAATACATGAGAAACAATAGGTACATTTTTATTTATTTTCACAACATATTGCTCAAAACATATTGCACTTGGCGTGATTACAAATCAAGCTCAATCCCTCCCAATAATATTAAAACGGTAATGAGTATAAAGAGCAAAGTAGTGCTACATATACTGTCAGCCCCGCTTAAACGAACACTGTCGGTTCCGAGAAATATTATTCAATTAAGCGGGATATCCGATTAAACAGGGATCTTTAACATTGCGTCAACGGCACGGGAAATATTCAGTTCTGAGATATTTTATTCGTAAATGCGGGGTATTCGTTTATCCGTTACCCCGATTAAGCGGGGACACCAGTATATAGTTTAGAGGTGAGAGCACTTCATTATAAAGTACATATAAAACTGAAAATTTTCCAAAATAAGAAATCGAAACTCACTGTAAAAAAGATTTATTTACCAATTTATTTTTTAACATGGCATCTAACCTTCTATACTGAGCCATCGAAGTACAAACAACGTTTGAGAACGTTACTTGATCAAACTCCCGCGCCGTTGTACTTGTGTTACTCATTTTATTAATCTTCATTGAATATTATAGGCTCTTGGTGCAAATTTTTAAAATCGTGAAATTTGCAATAGTCGCTTTTTAGAAACCTCCCCCTCTCGTTTTGAGAAATACATATTATTCTCTCGCTTGTTTTTCCACAGAAAAATTGTTACCAGCAGAGGAGTGATTTTCTGTCATCATAAAATCGGATTCCGAAAATCTGTATCCGAAATGTTGTCAATAAAAGCTCGCTGATTTTAAAAATCGTAGAAGATTATTTCCGAAGCTTTGCATGTAATTGATAAGTGGAAGTGATATCGTAAAAAAAAATGGCTGGAAAGAATTGGAGAGAAAAGGTTTGTTTCTATCACTTACGTAAATAAGACCAGCCGATTTCAAATCAGCCTATTATAGACTTCAGACTAGGGATGCACCGATTAATCGGCGGAAAAAATATTTTTCAAATATTATTCTTTAAGGTATACCTTCACTAAGAAACTATGATGAACAATTTTATTAACAGTAATAATAATCCTCACAGACGATATAAAGCTTTTTTTTAAATTAATTCTCCTACTTTGAATAAATATACAAAGACAATGTTGCAACATTTTTCATGTGGCAATAGTTTTCTCCTTAACAGTGCTTTTAGATAACCTCTAATTTTGAAAGAATAAAAGTATTGAAATAAATTACTGCTAATTATTACAAAATATGAATTAAAAATACTCCTAAATTGAAGTGCTCACCACAGACTCCACCTCCCCCTTTTTTATGTCCCAATTTTCAAGTCCAATTAACATAACTAACAATGTGTTAGTAATATTATTGACAATAATATGAAAATTGGTTCTAAGAAATTTGATTAAAATGTTGAAATTAGTTTGTGAAAACTAGGAAAATGGAAAAAAAGTCTTCTCTCAGAAATAAATTACTTACTATTTCTAAACTTGGAATTGCATAAGAGAGGAAAAACACTGATGGTAAAATTGGTGGTCGAAAAACAATCATTCTTATCATTAATCGGCCGATTATCAACAACCGATTAATCGGTAATTGGCCAATTTGCTTATCGGTGCATCCCTACTTCAGACCCCATATAACTTAATTCTATCTTGCCAGATAGATTTAAGCTAACATCAGTGTATCCAACCGAAATCTACCAAAGCAAAGTTGCACATTTTGTATGGTTTGAGTTGCATTGTAGGGGCGCAGTTTTCGCTGCTTGGGAGGAGGGAGGTGTCTATCAAATTTTCATCTTTTTTAGGCTGTTTGAACTTGACAAATTTTTTTTTTTTTAATCGGTCAAAATACCGCCCCCCTGGATGCTGCGCACGTGGCAAGAGCCACTCCTGTCAACCCCTGGCTATGCCACTGGTTGTAACTGTTTTTGGGTCAAGCAATACTTAGCGAGAAAAAAATGCTATGAAAATATTTTGATAATAAACGTCTTTGTATTTTAAACTGCTGTGCAGGAAGTGTTATGCCGAGCACTCAGTAACTCGATACTCGGCCAAAGTGCTACTCGGTACGCCTCTAAATACAATCACATCATTGTTCCACCACACGTGTGCGCTTTAAGATTTTGTGATACCATTAAGCATTAAAACTCAAGTTTCTCAAAAATGTAGTTATGTCATTGTTCTTTTGGAACTGAAGTATGATCAATATAATTCTCATAAAAATGCTACATGGTAACAAAATACAATCATATTTTGGGAACCATTACACAATCAAAATTAAGTTTCAAGCTAAATAAAATACTACTCATCAAAAGACCAGGTACCTTTGTTACTTTTTCGAAATCATCTAATTTGTGACAGGTTTCTTTCAGAAAATTATACAATTTAAAAGCTACACTGATTCCTGCACAATTCACAACAACATCTAGCTTCTGAAATTTTGATTTCACAATTTCAAGAGCCATTTTGACTTCAGCTTCAGAAGATACCTGAAAATAAATAATCATTACCTAACTTGTTATGAACATTATGTTTCGTATTCATATTATACATAAAATCATTTACTACCAATAAATTAATTTTGTGCTGACTTTCATGGAAACTTAACTACAGTGAAGAGGAAGACCTACAGAAAAATAAAAAACACCACTAGCGTGGTCTCGTGAAAAATCAGTAATTAAGAGAGGTGGCCGCACAGAGAAGAGAGAATATTGGATTTTCCAAAAACATTTTATGTTATTATTAAACATTGGGCCATTCCACGAAAACACCGTCATTTTTTCAACACTGCCGCTCAAAGGGTTAAAGGAAATACTGCTAAGATGAACTACATTTCCGATTCTCATCCAATTGCATGTTTACATTTCTTTTTGGTTTGATGAACGATCGTTAATGTGAATTGCTAGTTTTCCTCGAGTTCATTTTAACAAGGTTCGACTGTAACATTATTCATTTTATTGCATAAGTTAGAAAAGAAAAGAATTTTTTTTAGCGGAATTGATTTTTATAGCCTGAATGGAAAAATGTAAAGCACCAGTACATAAATGTTACAAAAAACTCTTAAGAAATTGAAATTACAGCACTTCAGTCAGTTGACACCAAGGTGTCAATGATTTAAATCAGTTATTTAAATCGCGATTTAAATCAATTGATTTTAAAAAAAAAATCATTGATTTATATTACTTTTTATTTTAATCCTTAAAAAAATCTCTTGGACAATCCCAATTTCATTATTTTTACCATTTTCTTTTAGAGCTTTGATTTCCATCTAATAAATGGAAAAGTAATCCAACTCATCCCCCCTCCACAGATGCTGGAATGTTGCAGTCCAAATAATATGTATGCACAAATAGTGCTATTTGTTGTCTAATATGTGAAATAAAGAAAATACATGCAGGTGCAGAGCAGGTGTTACAAAGTGTGAATTGAGGGGGGAAGGGACATGATAGAATGTGTCTGATATACTTTCAGTGAAAAGAAAAAACAAAAACAATCAAACAGAAGATGAATTTTCTATGCCTTGCATTAGCAACTGGGGGGGTTTGCAGTCTTTATTAGTGGCTGAAATGGAACATATTCCAGCTTTACAAAACAAAAGCAAAATAAAGAGGGGGGGGGCTGAATGAAGTGAGGATTGGGTTGAGCTTCCTGCCCCATTTGATTTTTATCCTAGCTAGTAGACAGGATTATTTTCAGATTGGCTCCTAACACTTTTTCTGGGTTTCTTACTGGTGAATTTACTTCAAAGGTGTTTTTGTATTTTTAAAAACTTAAAGGTAAGTTTTTCATAAATAAAAATTAATAAAAACTAAAGTTTCTAATTAAAAAAAATCAAAAAATCCGATTTAAATGAAAAAAATCTGATTTAAATAAAAAAAATCCGATTTTTTTTATTTTAAAAAAAAATCATTGATTTTTTTACACCCTGGTTGACACCCACTTTAGATGTTTTCATATTTCCTTGGGATATTGAATTGTCGAGCTTCTACTGTACTTCATTTAAACACAATCTGGCAGCAAAACTTCAACAAAAAACCCTCTATTTGTTAAAACAAATTCCTATGCCTTCTTTATGCTCCAAAATCAATTTTGTTTATTTTAGAGCAATAATTTGCTAATGACGTAATCAGAAATTTTTAAGGAGAGTACTGTGAAAAATATTTCCTTATATAAATGGAAGTCCGGAGTGGGAAAGGGGATGGGCACACAATTCATAATCTGCAGCTGTTGAAAAATTTAAATGTCTAAGACAGCATTTTAACAGAAATTAAGGTTTTTCCCCCAACATTATTTATTTTTTCTCCTTGAAATCATTTAGTATTC
The DNA here is from genome assembly GCA_038373865.1 of Uloborus plumipes. Lineage (NCBI taxonomy): Eukaryota > Metazoa > Arthropoda > Arachnida > Araneae > Uloboridae > Uloborus > Uloborus plumipes. The sequence continues at coordinate 22,046 of JAXGGA010015072.1, forward strand.
CTATGACGCAATCTTTTTTTCTCTTCAATAACAAAGTTTTTTTTTTCTAAGTTCAACTCAGCATCTTTGGGGGCGGGGGTAGCTTGTGAGCTGCCCCCTTGGCTGCACACTGATAATTTTGTCATTTTAGAGTAGAGTCCTCCTTGTATTTTAGCCTTCAACAAATGTTCAACATTGAAAAATGGCGATTCCAATCAAATATGAAATCATAAAATAAGATTATAAAATCATTAAACATTGAAATTAAAAGACATCATAATCAACCGAAATTTAAAAAGAAACAAAAAATTATTGTATGATCAACATGTTTTAGTCAATACCAGCTTAATTTAATACTAAACAATAAGGGGAGTCTTTCCTACATGTAACTCGTAAATTTTTACAAAAGGAGAAAGTTCTTACATCTGTAGGTGCGAATAAGCAATTTTCTCCCAGAGATTTTGCAATGCCATCTCCACTTGATGTTGGCAGATCACAAATTAATACACTACTCCCATTACGAATGAATCTTTCAGCAGTTGCTCTCCCTAGGCCAGACGCTCCTCCAGTTACGAGCGCTACAAGACCCTGAAAAAAATAGGGAACATTCAATTATTAATATGGAACAAGCGCTTCCTCAAGACTTTTATAGTACTTCGTGGTTACAACCAATTCAGAGAACACTAGATTTCAAATGGAAAATAAAAACTAAAACAACAATTTTCAGGGGGACTAAAACACAATGAGAGGTTTTAAAATATAAGTATCAAAGTTGGTAGTTCCAATAAAAAATTAATTGCAGATAGTGTTTACCTTCAAAGACCGGGCCGCCATGTGTTTTTAATGTGTTTACTCCTGAAGGTTTCCACTCTTTAAAAACAAATGTTCGCTGGCTGGTAAAAAAATGGTCTTATAAGAAAATTCATATACGTGGTTACTAACGAAAACAAACTGAATAAAATATTGTGAAAGAAAGGTAATAAATGTTGGGAACAATGTTATCAAATATAAAGAGAAGTTTTATAAAAATTATTTCGTAATATTTTTGGCAGCACCTAAGTTTATTTAAGAAAACACAAGCGGTTAAATCCTAGGAACGTTTCACACTTTGAAATTATACATTCATGCTGCCATCTAACGGGGTATAAGGGAGCAAACAATAAATTATTAGCTTAATTAGAGGTCGTTCTCAAAGCAAAGAAGAATTTTTGTCTTTAAACATTCAAAATAGTATAAGATTACGAGATTTTTTTCAATTTTAGGTATATTATTATTATTAGTAGCAAAAGAACTAAAATGTCTCCCCCATACTTCATTTTTAAATCAAGTACATGATTTAACAACATATTATTAATCCATATTTTATATTCTCTAACTACAAATTATCTGCGCCAAAAGAAGCATTTGTGGTACTTTTGGAATAAAAGAAAAACATTATATGAGAACACAATTTTGTGTCATTAAAATTGATAGTAACTTTCATAGTAAAATTGTTATTAAATTTTTTCCTTTTACTTATTTTCACACAACTTCGGTATTTTTAAATTGAAAAGAATTTTGGATTTCTATTATTATATTTTTTTTTATCTCATTTGAGCTCAAATTAGTTATTTGCATGTATTTACTATGTCATTAAAATGGTTAATAACTTTCATACTAAATTTGCAATTAGAAATATTTATTTACTGACTTGCATCTAACTTTTGCATGTTTAAATACCACAGAAGATAGTTTTTGTTGCAATTATTGTGTGGTTTATACTCTCATTTCAGTTCCTGTTTGTCATTAGCACAGATTTTCCTGTTTTTTTTTTTTTTTTAATTGCTATTTCTTTTCATTTTGGACCTCAGACGTCATGCAGGCCCTTTTTCAAATTGGACTCGAAGCCTGCCACGGGGTGCTTCCCAGTGGTCCACCTCCTGGGACGTCCACCAGCCCCTGCTCCTTCTGATGGTGGTACCAATGTTACACACACACATGACTGCCTGCAGACAAACACCCCTATTGCAATTTGTCATTGCGGAAAAACATAATTTGAATTCAAGATCTCAAAATTAAAATTAACTTTTTTATTTTTATTTTATTCATTTGCTTATTTTTTGTTTGATATTTTAATTATTATTTTATTTATTTATTTTTCAAGAGAACATTTAAATATTTAGCTCTGCTGTAAATAAGTAAAGTTTGCAAGGCACTTTATCAGCAAATATTTTTGTTCACTAATTATTCACACTAAAATTTTAACATTTTTTTAAAAAGTAGCCTATTTTTAGAACCACCCTTAACACAAAATTCTTTCTTCTTTTTTTAGCAATCACAACTGCTGATTGCTTTGTACATTGTCCTCACTGGACTGTAGTTGATATTCGTTCCTTTTGCATTTTAGACCGGAAGCCTCTGGCAGTTCCCCTGTCCACCAACTGCTCCAGCTGTATATTCTTTGTTTCCAGTCATAGGCGACCCATGTGGGGGGGGGGGGAGCAATAGCCCCTTCATTTTAAAAAGTAAAGGGGCTTTGGGCCACTAATTTTCAAAGTTCAAAATTAATATTTGATTGAAAGGATGAAATTGATTCATTCACTTGTTTAAAGAGTGAAGAATTAACTCAATAAGTGTATGTTTTACTTTTTCCCATGTCATTATTTTATAAAAATGAAAATTGAGCTTTCATTAGGAATGATGGAATCTTACTGTAATCATCACGATTTTTGAGATTGCATTCCACATATTTTAGAAAAAGTTATTGATTAATAACGACATTAAAATTCAATTGCGCAATTTTTTCAAGAAAAACCTGTCCTTACCATCCAGCATCTTTGTTGACATTCCCCCCCCCCCCCCCTTTTGAGGCACCAGCTGCCTATGTCTCTGGTCCTGGGCAGGGACGTCATTTTAAGTTTTTCCAGGGGGGGGAGGGCAAAGGGTAGAAGAGCAATACAATTTCATCAGAAAACAACAAAAACCACGCCCACTTAAATGTAAATACATTGATTTCTCAAAGTCGGGGGGGGGGGGGGCAACTGATCCCCCCTGCCCCCTAAATGACCGGCCTGGTCCTGGGCCTCCGTCAGCAACATTGTCCCCCGACTTCCGCTCCTTTAAGGCAATGGTGTCTCTATCCTACACACACACATAAAACATACTTAGCGTTAAAAATGTCAGAACTTAAATTCTGTTATTTTTTGCTTTCTTTCTCTCTATTTTTTCCCAGTGGGTGTGTGGGGAAGAGGACTCTATCTTCAAAATTGCTCAACTATCTTCAATAAAGGGAAGAGGATGAAAAATGGTCATTTTCCATTTCCTTTTAAAATACTTTAAAAAATGCATGAAAGTGTTTCAAACGATTTTATTCGTAACTTACTCAACTACTTGAAAAAAGTAATAATAATTTTGCTTAAAAATATCAAACAAATCCGTTAAAAAGTACAAAAGAGAATAATTTGCCACATTAAAAGGAAAATAGTTGAATTGGAATGCTCATCAATTAAAGTGTAAGATAAAGACAAAAAAATAATTTTTTTTCAAAATGCTTAGCCTTTTTTTAGAGATTTTTAATAAAAATATAAATGCGTATAGATGAGTAAAGAAATAAATAATAATATAAGTACAGTGTCTCAGTTACCCTTTCCTAAAATTCATACATTTATCCATTTATACTGAATTAACCAAAAAGAATACATTTATTGCTCTATCTAATGATCATGTACCTTATGTAAATGTTTAAAAAATATATGTTCTTTCTATCTAATTTTTCAATTTTTTTGCTGTTAATTTTGAAAAATTTGATATTTTTTCGCACAATTTTCATTTTTTTTAAACTTTGCTTATCAGGAATTACTGTTTTACCTATGCAGTTTTTTTCTGAATTTAAAATCCTTATAAATTTGCTGCTGACAAAGAATAAATGAATACAAATGAAAAAAGAAACTTCATTTTCTTGAACAACCATATTCCGATATTTAAGGAATAAAGTTTTGAAAAAATAATGATAATAAAGATGTTGCACAATAGAAAAATTCGAAGTTTCAAAGCAAAACAATGGATGACGTCATTACGTAATTGACGTTCCTGGGATTTAACCGCTTGTGTGATAAAGGAAGTTAAATGGACTAATTTAATCATATGACAGATTTGTGATATGATTGGAATGGAAGCTGAAACAGTGGCCTCCTTCTAAAGTGTGACTAAAATGAATTGTATGTAATCTTTCTTTATTAAGAATGGATCCCTTGGGTATTTCCCCAGAAATTGTTGATGCATCTTCTTTGAAAAGGTGGAGCGAAATTAGTCCTAGAGATTTGCCTGATTCGAGTAACTTTGGTAACCAAGAAAAAGTGCATGACGTTAGTCCATTTCCTTTCAAATCCGAAATTAATAGCAAAGTTGCTTTGTGGGCAGGAGATATATGCTCCTTGAGGATTCAAGTTATTGTCCATTCTACTAATGAGGCCTTAACTGATAGAAGCCCATTAAATGACAGGCTTATTAAAAGAGCTGGCTTACAGCTTAAAGAAGATCTAATTTCCAATGTAAAAGCTTGCAGAACAGGGGAAGCTAAGTTAACTAAAGGATATAATTTACCTGCTAGATATGTAATACACACTGTGGGACCTAAGTTTAATGTTAAATATCAGACAGCAGCTGAAAGTGCCCTTTTCTCATGCTATTTCAAAGTGTTGCAGCTTGTAAAAGAGCATAATTTAGGCTCGGTTGGATTATGCGTTATCAATTCATTAAGACGGAATTATCCCCCTCATGATGGAGCTCACATTGCCTTACGAACGGTCAGGAGATTCTTAGAAAAATATGGTGAGACAGTGGATGTTGTGGTATTTGCTGTTGAAGATGTCGATGTTGGAATTTATGAGCTCTTGATGCCATTGTATTATCCAAGATCTAAAGATGAAGAGGAATATGCATGCTTTAATTTACCCAGGGACATTGGTGGTGAGAATGGAGAGCCCTTCATTCCAGAAAGACAAATGAGGATCGTGGAACGACCTTTCCACGCTCTCGATGAGGTTGAAGAAAGTGTTGATTTGGCTGCCGAACTGGAGTCTTCGGTGTGCATCGGGAAGACGGCTTTCGCCAAAATGCACGGCGACTTGGATAGACACAGGAATGCTGCCCCCAAAAGCGCAGATGTCCTCACTTCTGAAGTAACGAGGAAAACGAGGTATGAGAGGCTGCTTCGCAAAGCCAGAAATGAAGATTTGCGCTCCATTGCTAATTTGGGATGTTTATATCATAGTGGAGAAGACAGATATGGTAGACCTGTTGTTGTTTTCATTGGAGAAAGATTCAAAGTAAATCAACTGGATCTGAACAAGGCTATTATGTACCTGGTCTTGACTTTGGATTCAATTGTTCAGAAAGATTATGTAGTGGTTTATTTCCATACCCTTACAACCAATGAAAATAATCCGTCCTTGTCCTTCTTGAAAGATGTTTATAGCATATTGGAGTATAAGTATAAAAAGAATTTAAGAGCTTTTTATATTGTTCATCCTACGTTTTGGAGCAGGGTAATGGCTTGGTGGTTCACTACCTTTACTGCATCATCTATAAAAAACAAAGTTCAACTATTAGGAGGGGTTGAGTACCTTTATCATCTGATTCCTCCAGATCAATTGGAAATTCCTTCTTTCATTCTGGATTATGACTACAAAGTGAACGGTATCAGATATTGTCAACCAGCACAATCGTCTAAGTAATGAATTAATTCTGCTTTGAAAGATTAAAATACAAATGCTTGAATGAACATTGAAAATGAGCTTGTTAAATTTGTAATATTTTTGTAACCTTAAAAATAAATATTTGCAATTTAAAAAAAAAGATCTTCTTTTCCATAACAAAGACTGGACATTAGTGGTGTACCTGGTACTCAGCCAATGCTGAGTAGTTGTAAAATTGTATTTTTCATGACAGCAAAATTTTTCAGAAATTTACAGTTTCTTCATTCATAAAATACAGCTATGATCTATGTGTGAGTCAAAAAAAAATCTCCACTTATAAAATCAATGCATTGTAAAAGATGCCTAAGTCCTTTTATGCGTTGCAAATATATGAATGTACATTTATGTGTAACTATATTTTTCATATCACATATTAGTGTGCTGAATTCACCTTTTGCCAGGAAGAATTCAATGTGATCCCTAAGATGAATATTTATTGACTGATAATAAGAAACCTTTAAATCATATCCCAATTTATTTTGAATCATTTCAAACTTAGATTATGAATTTTTCAAACCAACATTTTGCAGATTCAAGTTCTTGGTATAGTGATAACAATACATTAGGAGAAAATTAAGTCATTTTTATCATGGTATGCAAAAGATTGACTATTTTGGGTCAAGCAATAGGGGAGACTGGGGACGGTTGTGACAGTCGTCATATTGGCTAAACCATAATTAATACCTGGTTGAACCAAAGAGAGAGAGAGTATCATCATGTTTGTCTGAATGTGTGTCAAAGCATTGCGGTAGCCATCGAGCGACATTAACGCTAGCAGAGGGGTTGGTTACTTTTTAACAGTCAAAAGTAAGTTTTTTTGTTCGATGTCTTTTAGTAATTCCTGTTGAATGGGTACAGATAGAGAAATGAAAGTTTTCTCCCCGTTAGTAGTGAACCTTAATAGTGAAATAGCAGTGATTACTTTTTATATAGGCTATTTTGTATTGCCATGGCGATTGCTGTTTTCAAAAGTAGTGGGTTGGGGTCGGTTGTGACAAATTGCGTGGGGACGGTTGTGACACGAGTAAAACATGTTTTTATCATATTTGATGCCCATAATACGCTTGGAGAAGACAGAAATAGGGCAGTGTGACCTAATGAAATATAAAGAAGCTTATAAAGAAGTGAAATTTTTTTTTCTTTCGGACAGCTTTGGAAATGCAACGTTAATCGTAAGTCTTTGCTACGAAACATTCATTCATAAACGCGATGGAGCCGGCTGGTGCTGTCACAATGAAAACAACGTGTGCATAGGTTATATTGCTCATAATAAAGTGCTTTTGAGCTTACATATACGCTGAAAGCAGATATGAGAGTAAAATGGCTACTGAGAAATGGTTCCGTTCATTTATGAATAGAAATGTTTCACGTCTGTTTGTGTAGCTCATGCAACTAGCCTTTCAAGAGTAACAAGCTTCAATAAAAAATAAATGTTGAATCTTTCTTTGATACTTGAGAATTGTTATGAACAGACACGGTTATGACCCACAGGATGTGCATAATGTTGCTAAAACAGACGTTACGAAATTCCAAAAACCTGATATTTTTGTAAGGCTTGGTATAAGGCTACTTTAACTGAACGAGACACATTGTTAAATGTTAAACTTTCCCAGATGTAGGTTATGTTGAATTACGTTTAATATTACTTGAAATTAAAAGTGATCTAGACTGTTTTGCTGTATTTTTGAACTTGTCACAACCGACCCCAAGCACTGTCACAACCGCCCCTGGGGAGGGGTCGGTTGTGATTTTTTCTCTTTTTGTTTAATTTGGTCCTGTGAGTTAACCATTGTACTTAGGGAGAAAATTTTAGTGCTTATAAGAAAGCAAATAAACACTTTAACATAAAAACAACTTTAAACCAGCTCACAGGCATTGCTAAGGGATCTATGGGGGGAGCAAATGCAAAATTGTCACAACCGTACCCGTCTCCCCTACTTTTAGGGGATAAAAAATGCCATTGAAAACATTTTGATACAACAGAAATGTGGAAACCTTGATAAAAAAGATTTCTTTGCTCAACAACAGAAAAGGAAACCTTTTAGATTAATTTTTGTAATCTTAGGCCAAAATTTATTACTTTTTTATAATTATTATGATGATTACTCATCTTAACATTTAAATATAGTTTGCAACAATTTTTCAGCATCAAGTGGTTTGTCATTTATGTGTTTATTCATTTTTTATTTCGAAAATAATGACAAAGACTAAAAAATTCGTAAAAATGTTTCATAAGTGTCATAACTGTCCCCGAGCCGTTTTTTTTTTTTTTTTTTTGCAAAAAAGGAGATGGGGGAACTTTCACTAGTCCTTAAAAAAAATCACATATTTTTAAATTAACTCCACAAATAACAACTTTTATGTTGCAAAAAGAAGGTATTGGGAGTACATCATCACTTGTTCGGGAATTTTTTTCAAAAGCTCTTGCCTTTTAAAATCTAGGT
>JAXGGA010015073.1:0-30198 GCA_038373865.1 Uloborus plumipes
AATAAGACAATGCATATGGGTGATTCTACGGTCAATGCGTTTTTTGTGTCCCCAAAGAAAAAATAATCTGTTTAATTTCACACTCATTATATCACTAGTAGCCGCTATTTTTATGATTGTAGTGGTAAGAGCCAGACGAAATTTCAATTTTTAGGGGGTTTATCGATACCAGGGGAAAATGCGTTGCCAGGGGAGTGACACTATTGGCAGAATTCTGGTTTTATTTACGATTATTTCACTTATTTTTCGGTGTAAAATCATAGTATGGACTCATTTCTATAAAACCTGTATTCAAAAAATTTTTTCGTGTTGTAATAAAATGAAAAAAACAATCTTAAAAACACGACATGTTGCATACAAGTCGCACCGCAGATCCCAAATAAAAATACTTCCCGCATTATTTACGTTCATTCAAATTGCTTTCACAGGGGCAAATAATATTAAAAATGAAATTAATTATGCTTGTAACACAGTTTTAATGTATATTTACCCTTTTTTGGAACAAAACTGCCAGGGGAGTGACGCCAGAGAAGTGACAAAATCACACATTACCTATAAAAACAACATCACGCGTTCTTCTTACCAGAACTTCACGTAAACCGTGATGTCTGCACACAACAAGCATAACATTATACATACGCACACTTATGTAACGATGAAATATAAAAAGTTATACTTACCAGGGGAAATACTACAGCGACTGGCGCAGTACGCTTTGAGGCACTTTCAACGAGAACCGATTCAATAATATTTGAATTTTTTTAAAAACTCTTAGCTTGCTTTTAACTTTACTCAGTATTACACTGGTTATTCGCAATCAACATCATCCTTATGCATTTTTTATGCGAAATTTCAGTCTTTGAAGTTCGCCAGGTGAGGGTGACACTGTTGATATGGCCCGTTGAAAAGTGTATTTTTTAACAATAATAATAAATATTTTTTCAATGTTTACTGATGAAATATGTTTCTCTGTTAATGTAAGTGTATGATTATGGCAAAAAAAGTTATGCCAAGTTAGCAAAAATTGAACGTCGAACATGTTTGTATAAAAACTAGTATTTGAACAGGCCAGGGGAGTATACATTTAGGACTATTTTCAGCTATAAATGCTAAAATAAAGTAATTGTAGTTAATTAATTAGGTGGTCCATATAAAAGATAATAGTCTGTAAGGCATAAGCATACAAAAACATTAATAAAATCAGTTTAACATGAAGTTTTTCCATTGGCCGTCTGAATTCAAATAGCGTAGAATCACCCATATAACTTCCTTATTCTTTAAGTTGAACATACATTTTTACTAAAATAAGTTATTTCTGTTCTGTGTGTTTTTATGAAATAATTTTTAGAAAAATGACAACTGTATGACTCAACATCTACCATATTTATCCAACAAAGTTACCTACGTGTGACCACAAATGGCACGCATTGTCCAAGGGTTCTTTGTCATATCCTTGGTTTTTATTTACCTTTATCATTTCCTAGCTGGTTTGCTCTCCGGATCTTTCGCCAATGGAAAACATGTGGTCCATTGTTACTCAACAATTGACCCAGATTCTATCTCCAGCTGCTACACCAGTTCAACTTTGGTAACGTGTGGAAGCTGCCTTTCCTGCGTCGAGCTCGCAACGGGAGGGTCCTGGGTTCGATCCTAGCCAATCAAAGATTCACCGTCGTTAAATAGGGGTTGTGGTCAAAGTCCTCTGGAAGAAGAGATAGCTCTGGGGTTACTGGACCAGGGGTTTGCTCTGCCCTTTGTCTGGATCAAAAGAACGGAGCTGTACTCAGGGCCCCATCCTGGTAAACCACAAGTTATGGTGGGTGTGGGGGACCCGAGAGAGTGAAGGGAAGTGTACCCTAAGAACACATCCAAAATCTCTTTGTATCAATGTTGAGGTGTGTGGCAGCGGTTATCCCTAACAATAGTGGCTACTCTGGCTACTGATTTTGACAGAAACGAAGCTTCACAGAAGTATATGGGTCATTTTCACCATATGCTTACATTTCAGAATTTTTAAGTAATTTTTTTAACTGGCTATTTTTTTTACAATCACTAACAGATGTTTTGACACGTATTTTAGGTGTGTGAAAAAATACAATAAAATCTCTCCAATACGGACACCTAAGGGACCTAAATATTGTCCAGTTTAAAGGGGTGTCCGCCTAAGGGAGGAACAAGAAAAGTGAATACAAAATTAGTTTCTAAATAATTTAATTATTACAGAGCAATTAACTAAAAAAAATTATTCCCTGGTCAAGAGCTATATCTTTGTAATTACAGAAAAATAATGAAATGGAATAAAGTTTAGTTCATTAAAAGCATTTTCAACATGGCGGACAATTTGATTACTCTAGGGAGAAGATCAAAACATTTGACCAGTTTACCGAGTGGAGTCTCACTCCATGACCAACAGCTGTATTTCTTAGAATCCAAGCTATCCCCAAGAGCCTAAAATGTATTCCCTATGCTTAACCCCTTCCAGGCTCATTTTATTTCGGGATTACGGATCAAAAAATGTCAATTTTTTTTATGCTTATTTTCACACAAACATATCTTTTTAAACATAATAGCATCATTCGCATGCAACATTTCCTACAAATAAATGTAAAAATATCTATTTAAATAAATGAGTAATTTCGGGATTACGGATCAAAAAATGTCAATTTTTTTATGCTTATTTTCATACATACATATCTTTTTAAACATAATAGCATCATTAGCATGCAACATTTCCTAAAAATAAATGTAAAAATATCTCTTTAAATAAATGAGTATTTACCTGCAAAGTTGGCTTTCTGTATGGCAGAAATCATTATACTTTGGATTCGGCGCCTACTCTTATCTTAAATCTACAGCTCAAAACACTGTATAGTTATGTTATCTAGTAGCAACAATAGTAAATAAAAGCATCCGAAACCATAAAAGGGACATGTGAAATAATTCTTGAAAGATGGTTGTGCAGTGTTAATTTTCACCGTGCCCGAGCTACACTCGGGATGAGCCAGAATGGAACATTTCACATGCCCGAGTCCAGCTCGGGATAAGCCGGGAAGGGGTTAACCAACATTCGCTTTCACCACAGCAGACCTTTTTCTTGTCAAGTTCTGAAATGGTAATGTATTTTTGTAGTTTGTTGTGGAAGAAGGTGTCACTAATTCCCTTTTGTGGTTGCCTCCCTTTGTGTTGAACAATCTCTGTGTTGGAAGTGAACTGAATCAAGTATTTTCAATGGATCTCTTATCTTTTTTTCTCTCCCAACAAGAGTGTAGACAGTTTTCTCCCAACTTCTCCATCGGTGTCCGTTTTAATGAGTAAAGAAAGAGCCTTTTTGCAAGATAAGCTGTGTCCGTGTCCGGTTAAGTGAGTGTCCACTTTAATGAGGGGATTCGTAATGGTTTAACCCTAGAAAAAGGTCGGGGGAAAAATAAACTGTCCGTAATGAGGGGTGTCCGCTTTGAAGGGGTGTCCGTTAAGCGAGGTTTCACTGTAATTAGATGTACACTTTGATGCATAATTAAGTATTCAAATGCTGTTGTAAAACTTTAAGTTGCGAGAAAAATTGTAGTCCGTTACTATTCAAAACCAATGTGAAATCTCACTTTTAAACTATATCATAGCGCCTAGAACCAACTTCATTTGAAATTATTTGCGTCAACTTGACAATAACTGCCCGGACAAAATATATTCATACATTTCTCAATGAAAAAAAACTACTATTGTCAATATTTATAATGAATATCATATACTAATAGTCAATATATAAAAATAATTTGTTGTACATACTTTTTTATACAATCAAGTATATATAAAAAAAGTAGTTAAACTTGCGAAAATTGGAAATGGACAAGCGTTTTTGCTTCTCATTTTTAAAAACTTTTTTTTTAGTGATAGAATTTTTTTGGGGGTATTTCATGCAGAAAATAATTGTTTGCATTGAATTTAAGACATAAGTTATGCTTCAAAATCGTTTTTTTAACCTCCGGACAGCAAATGTAAGCAAATTTTGAAAACGACCCTTTCCCTATTTAACGATATCCTCGACTTGACGATAATTCTTTGCAGTCCCCAGGCAATCGCTAAGTCAAGGTTATAGTGTAATTTTAACTACTGATAGGCAATATTTTTGTAATTATTACTAATAAGAAGGCTACATACAATTATTAGAACTGTCTATTTTTAATAATTGGGTCATTCCATATAAAATCAACAAATCGGCCGTGCCGCACCATTTTTGATTTTGATCATTCTTGGTAAGAAATATGCACCAATATTCTGTACCTCCAAACTGTTTTAATTTTTTCTCGAAAAAATTTTATTCTCGAGATATAGCCATTTTTTTGTTCCGCCGATGAGTAAAATTCGGCATTTTTGATCTTTTTTCTAACAGCTCTGGTAAATTTACTTAAAGTGGTAGAAAGATCAAACATGGCTTATTTTGAAGCTAAAAGAATGAACTTTTATTTGTGCATAAAAAGAAACGGTTTGGGTTCAGCCTAAATATAAATTTTCCCGTGTCAATTCGCGGTTCAAAAAGTGCCGTTTTCGTCATTTCAAGCATGAAAAAATATATGAAGGACTGACAGTGGGGTTCTAATTTTTTTTTCTCTTGCACCCAGTTATAGATACTAGAAGCACAGAAAAAAGTTAGATGATACCAGTAGTCGTTCATTATGAAAAAATTGCTTAAACTTGAGAAAAAATGAAAATTGGCCTTTTTCACTCCCCAAAAACGGCCTGTGGAACAGGTAGTAAAAATTTACAAATGCATGAAGTAAGAAGGTGTTACATTGCCCTTTAAAATGAAACAAAAACTGTCTTGTTATTCCAAGGCATTAAAGAGATATAAGCTTTGAAACTTTGAAAAAAAATGAAAGATATCCTTTTTCACTTCCCAAAAACGGCCTGTGGAACAGGTAGTAAGAATTTGAAAATGTATGGAGCAAGAAGACATTACATTGAACTTTTAAAGGAAACAAAAACTGTCTTGTTACTCGAAGGCATTAAAGAGATATAGGCCTTCTAAGTTAGATGATTATTATGAAAAAATACAATAAACTTGAGAAAAAATGAAAAATTGCCCTTTTCACTCCCCAAAAATAGCCTGTGGAACACTTAGTAAAAATTTGCAAATGCATGGAGGAGGAAGGTGCTACGTCGCCCTTTGAATCGAAACAAAAACTGTTTTGTTATTCCCACGCATCAAAGAGATAAGGCCCTCTGAAAATGGAAAATTCATGCAAGATTTTTTAGCATAAGTTAAAAGCAATTATTTTCAATTTTCAGAGGGCTTTATCTCTTTGATGACTGAGAATAACAAGACAGTTTTTGTTTCGATTTAAAGGGAAATGCAGCGCCTTCCTCCTCCACGCATTTGCAAATTTTTACTAAGTGTTCCACAGGCTATTTTTGGGGAGTGAAAAGGGTCATTTTTCATTTTTTCTCAAGTTTATTGCATTTTTTCATAATAATCATCTAACTTAGAAGGCTTATATCTCTTTAATGCCTTCGAATAACAAGACAATTTTTGTTTCCTTTTAAAGTTCAATGTAATGCCTTTTTGCTCCATACATTTTCAAATTCTTACTACCTGTTCCACAGGCCGTTTTGGGGGAGTGAAAAAGGATATTTTTAATTTTTTTTCAAAGTTTGAAAGCTTATATCTCTTTAATGCCTTGGAATAACAAGACAGTTTTTGTTTCATTTTAAAGGGCAATGTAACACCTTTTTACTCCATGCATTTGTATATTTTTACTACCTGTTCCACAGGTCGTTTTTGGGGAGTGAAAAAGGCCAATTTTCATATTTTCTCAAGTTTAAGCAATTTTTTCATAATGAAAGACTACTGGTATCATCTAATGTTTTTCTGTGCTTCTAGTATCTATAACTGGGTGCAAGAGAAAAAAAAATTAGAACCCCACTGTCAGTCCTTCATATATTTTTTCATGCTTGAAATGACGAAAACGGCACTTTTTGAACCACGAATTGACACGGGAAAATTTATATTTAGGCATAACCCAAACAGTTTCTTTTTATGCCCAAATAAAAATTCATTCTTTTAGCTTCAAAATAAGCCATGTTTGATCTTTCTACCACTTTAAGTAAATTTACCAGAACTGTTAGAATAAAGATCAAAAATGCCGAATTTTACTCATCGGCGGAACAAAAAAATGGCTATATCTCGATTATATTAATCAGATGATTTACAAGATTTGAGAAAAGGTATTATTGCTTGTGTCCAGGATGATGGGAAATTGTGCCCAGTCCAGATTCTATGGAAGAGAAAGTTAAAAGATTTTCGACATGATATTATGTATTTCATCACGACCTGGTGAGGTATTACGAGTTTTTTCCAATGCTGTAAGAAATTCTTTAAAAGTGAATTGGGTGCTATAAGAATATAAAACATTAGCCTTAAAATTAAGGATTTTTCGCTCCTTAAGTATTTTCAGACCTAAAAAGTTTGATTTATAATCAGAGATCGCCGATATCTATCAGTCGATATATATCATGATATATTCCAATATTTATTCTGAATATATCACGATATTTTGATATTTTCGGTATTGATTTCGGTATGATACTTTTGAAATGAGATATTTTGAATAGAAAAATTGTCTTCATCATATTAATGATGTCATCTTTAGTATGATGTAATAATAGTCTAAGATTCCACCGCAGTTTATCTACACTCATAGCGTACACTCATCACGTATATATCAAATTAAAGCACATTTTTTTCTGAACGTGATGCACTAAGTCTTCGTATGTAAAAGTGCCCGAAACCTATAGGCAGCCTGACCTAAACGGGACATATGAATGAAGTATTTCTACACTCATTGCGTACACTCATCACGTATATATCAAATTAAAGCTGATTTTTTCCTGAACGTGATACACTAAGGCTGCCTATGTAAAAGTGGCCGCAACCTCTAGGCAGCCTGGCCTGAACAGGTCACATGAATGTAGTATTTCTACACTCATCGCGTACACTCATCACGTATATATCAAATTAAAGCTGATTTTTTTCTGAAAGTGATGCACTAAGGCTGCCTATGTAAAAGTGGCCGCAACCTGTAGGCAGCCTGGCATAACAGATCACATAAAAGTCAAATTCTTCATTCATGTAATTTGTTTAGACCCGGCTGCCTACAGGTTGCGGCCACTTTTATATAGGCAGTCTTAGTGCATCACTTTCAGAGAAAAATCAGCTTTAATTTGATAAATACGTGATGAGTGTACGCGATGAGTGTAGAAATACTACATTCATGTGACCTGTTTAGGAAAGGTTGCCTAGAGGTTGCGGCCTCTTTTCCATAGGCAGCCTTAGTGCATCACGTTCAGGAAACAATCAGCTTTAATTTAATATATACGTGATGAGTGTACGCGATGAGTGTAGAAAGTGTTAGAAAATAGGCCCTATTTTGTTCTTGGAGCAATTTCCTAAAAAGCTAGAACGTTTTAAAATTATTTAAACCTACTATTATGCTTTCCTGCAATGTCCCATTTTATTGATCCGGCGAGCGGAATATCCCCCATTATATTCCAATTGTAATTTATGTGTGTATTTGACCGTCAACACAAACGAAGTGACATGACGTACGTGCAAAAGTGTTGAGTAACTTTTGGCTGCATTAAAATGAAGACAATACTGAAAATATTTCAACAGTTAAAGCTCAAGTGTTGAGTTGTTTTTTTTTTTTTCGGATTGGTATTTGTCAAAGTTAGCTATGCTAATGAGGTGTACGTCATGGTCGCTACGTAGGGTTGACTGTAACCATAAATACGTGTTCCATGCATTTCACTGGGCTTCTTATCATTTTTTTACTGTCACTGCAGTTAGACGGTTGATGCTGTGATTGCATCGGGGAGTTTGATATGCTCCGTATTTGATTTAGTTTTCCACTCAGAGGAAGTGGGTAGAAGTTGAATCATGTAAAAAGTTTTTTCGTTCACCCTGCCATAAGGGGCAGGGGTGTTCCTGGAGTTCGACCCTGTCTTTATAAAGTTTTGAAACCACGTGCTTCGGTTGAAGCTTGGAGATATTCATCCATTTATTCCGTGAGGCTTAGGCCTACTACGACGTGATCCTAAGGCGTACTAGCGCGGCCATGAGGCGGCCGGATCCTGTGTCGTCTGACTGAGGCTCGGCTCGGCCATGCGGCGGCCTGATGTTCTTCCGAAGGGTTCTTCAAGAACTGATGGAGCCTATTTTTCTTGGATGGATTGCTTGTGGTGACCCTGCTGTGTTCACTTCGTCCACTAAAATCGTCGACGAGTGTTTATGATTCTGCAGGAGGGAACCATTGTTTTGATGCCTTTTTTCGGTGAATGATTTTCCCCGTGGTATGAACTTTCATGTTAATTTACCGGGACATTATCTTCTTCATGGCATCTTTTTTCAAGGGTGGACTTATGTCAGTGAACTCTCTTTTTGGAACCAGAACGATGTTTTTGAAATTTGAATGTATTTGGGGGGTTTTTTATTGTCAAAATTATTTTGGGTGTGTCAAACTATTTAATATTTTATATTTACCGTTTACATTTGTTTGAATAAATTGTTATTTATTTTTAAAATGAATTTCATGTATTCTTTTCTCCCAGGCAGAACCATTCCACATTTGTTTTGTTGGTCGGAGGTGGTGGCCCGGTCTTGGTTTATTTTTACCGATTCCGGGTCGTCGCCGTTCTAGCCGGCCAACAGAAAGACTACATTCATGCGACCTGTTCAGGCCAGGCTGCCTAGAGGTTGCGGCCACTTTTACATAGGCAGCCTTAGTGAATCACGTTCAGGAAAAAATCAGCTTTAATTTGATATATACGTGATGAGTTGTACGCGATGAATGTAGAAATATTACATTCATGTGACCTGTTTAGACCTGGCTGTCTATAGGTGGCGGCCACTTTTCCAGTGGAAGATTAGAGCATCACTTTCAGAAAAAAATCTGCTTTAATTTGATATACATGTGATGAGTGTAAAAATTTGACATTTATGTGACCTATTATGCAGGCTGCCTATAGATTGCGGCCACTTTTACACAGGCAGCCTTAGTGCATCACTTTCAGAAAAAAATCAGCTTTAATTTGATATATACGTGATGAGTGTAGAAGTACTACATTCATGTGACCTGTTTAGGCCGGGCTGCCTAGAGGTTGCGGCCACTTTTACATAGGCAGCCTTAGTGCATCACGTTCAGGAAAAAATAAGTTTTAATTTGGTATATACGTGATGAGTGTACGCAATGAGTACAGAAATACTACATTCATATGTCCCGTTTAGGCCAGGCTGCCTATAGGTTTCGGGCACTTTTACATACGAAGACTTAGTGCATTACGTTCAGAAAAAAATGTGCTTTAATTTGATATAAAAGTGATGAGTGTACGCTATGAGTGTAGATAAACTGCGGTGGGATCTTAGACTATAATGATATTCCTTTTTTATTTTCTGATAATAAAATTAAAAGTTACAAAACAACTTGAATAGAGATGAAAAATGCCTATTTAAAAATGAAAAGTTAATCAGAATCTGAAAATGTGTCTAATGTTTGTACAATGTGTGCTAGTGCTAAACAACAGATGGTTTATTTTTGTTAAAATAGCTAACAAAAGAAAAATAAGTGAAACAATACTAAAGTAAAGTCACTTAATGTTAATAAAAATTTAAAGTTGCTAAAAATAAAATAATGAATAATATGAAAGAGTGAAAACAAATCTAAGTTAGCTAGAAATAAAAATATTAAGACATAAAGTATTTTTTTAATTCATAATTTTATATTCTAAATTTGAAAAAATTCTTAGGGAAGAAAAAATGATTATAATTTTAAAGCAGCATTAAAATAAATAAAAACGAACCCTTAAAGGTGACCTTAGAATTTCAAATCATTTTCAAAACACTAATTTGAATTGAAAACAAGTTTTCAGTATTAATTTAATGTTTTTGAACAAAAATAATGATTAAGTTTCATTTTATTTATTTTTTGAACATATCCATCTAATATGAAGGAGTACCACTTAGAGAGTTTTGAATTAATTTAGAGGTCTTATTAAAATTTTTAATCTAAACTTTTTACATTCCTATATCTTACCAACTTATATAACATACTTAAAAATTAAAAACAGTATCTATTAGAAAAAAATTAAGAAATTGCTAAAGTTTCCCTTTACATCATGTAAAAAACAAAGGTCATGTGACCTATGACATACATGCTGGATCTCAACATCATTGGCTGCTACCCCACCACTATTATTACCTTTTTAGCTAGAAGCTTTAAACCAAGTTCTGTTTTGACTACTACTTTTATCCAATTTTATTTGAGTGTTTGAAAGTTCTATACACTATGCCAAGAGAAAAAGATCCTTTCTGGAAATATTTTGAGTGCAAATCAAAAGAAGGAAATAGTAGAAAATTGGCAATTTGTATTATTTGCAAAAAAGAGATGCAGGGGATTCCCAAAAGAATGGAAAAGCATTATGAACTGTGCTCCCAGTCAGAAAGTGTTACAATTTTAAATGATGATGATCCTTCTCCTTCTGGGAGCTCTGACTTCACTAGTTCTGTGGCAGAGTCACACAATTTCATTTCTCAACAGCCAAATCAGAAACAGAAACTAACTGTGTGTTCCAACAAAAAAATGAAGCCCACTACAATTTCAGTCACGAAAGACTCGGATATCGTTTCTACCTCCAAATCTTATGCACAACTTATTGATGAACAGGTTGCGAAATATTTTTTTTCTACAAATACCCTTTTCACCATGTTGTGCATGAAGAATTTATAAAATTGTGTAATTTACTTCGAGCAGGATATACTCCCCCTGGTGAGAAGAAATTGGCTGGAGATCTTTTAGATAAGATACACAAAGAAGTCACTGTAAAGAGGCAAAGTATACTCTCTGGGGAAAATAGTACCATGTCTCTTCATGGATGGAGTAACGTAAATTATGAACCTATTGTATGCACTTCAGTGGCAACTGCAAAAGGAGACACTTATCTTACAAAAACTATTGATACTTCTGGGCAATCCCATTGTGCCGATTATTTAAGTGTTATTGTAAAAGAATGTATTTTGGGCTGTAAAGTGAAATTCAACGAGACTGTTCTTAGTTTTGTCACAGACAGTGGCTGCGAATGTAAAAAAAAAAATGCGAGACCAACTCGCAGTATTTGATAGTGATAATGTAATTTATTATGGTTGTTCTGCTCACATTTTAAATCTTTTAACAAAGGATTTGAAGATCACAAACATAAATGCCAATGTTGTTAAAATCAATTTAGATATTTCAAGTACACCCATTTACCACATGCTTGGTATAAACAGATTGGAGGGAAAATGTTAGTGCTTCTTAAAGATGTGCGATGGAATACTATGTTCGATTCGATCAAGTCTTTTCTTGATAATAGAGGAATGCTCATGCAAGCAGGGACGTAACTAGGCCATTTTCGAACAGGGGCAAGACTTCGCTTCGGCGCCCCCCCCCCCCCCATTGAAATAAAATAAAATGTTTGTCGAAAAAAATGGTAACGCCAACGTCTGGACCGTCATATAAGGGTATACTCAACGTATATTACGTAGAAAATGAGCAAAAAGCACTAACTAAATACATACAATACTTTAAGAAGAAGCACTTTTACTGGTTATTCTCTAAAGTATATTCATGCCATTTACTGAACCCTCCTCACTTTCTCTCCGTCGATCTTTCCCACAATAAAAGACATTTCTTTAACTTTCTGCCTATGCCTGCATTGAGCTTTTTTTTTTTTTTTAGAGAGAGAGAGAGCTGGCTTTTAAAAATTTGTCTTTTTTTTTTTTTTTAAATAATGAAAAGAAAATTATCCAGTTACTTAGCCAGTTCAGCGCCCCTAAAATCTGGCGCCCGGGGCACTAGCCCCTTCTGCCCCCCTCTAGTTACGTCCCTGCATGCAAGTTTGTCAGGATCACAAAAATGACATAGACAAAGATATTTTCCATTTGGTGAATGATGTAAACCTAACAGTTAGTTGTGTTGAGTATATAGATATGCTGAAACCTGTAGCAAATGCATTAGATAAAATGTAAAGTAATGACACTAAGATGTCGAAATTTGGTATGACCTAAAGCAAAATTTTAAACACTATGCAGCAGATGTTAAGAAATGTTCATTGACACGAGAAGATATGGCTTTGACACCTGCACATTTTGCTGCAAATATTTTGGATCACCAATTTCGAGGTAGAAACTTAACTGAGGCACAAAAGCAAAGTACTTTTAATTTTAT
Source organism: Uloborus plumipes (assembly GCA_038373865.1). Lineage (NCBI taxonomy): Eukaryota > Metazoa > Arthropoda > Arachnida > Araneae > Uloboridae > Uloborus > Uloborus plumipes. The sequence goes on from JAXGGA010015073.1 coordinate 12,252, forward strand.
TCGTTCTACAGATAAAGAACTGTTACCATTGGTAATGAGTTTTTTGGCACAAAAATGATTATTAGCACCTTTTCCAAGTTTTATGTTTGAAGAAGACTTCATTAAAGTCGAGCCTTTAGTGTGGTGGCAAAACATTCCATTGGAATCAAAAATGAAAGAAAAAGTTAACAATTTGGTACAACAGCTGTTAACTGCATCACCAACTACAGCTGGATTAGAGAGAATATTCTCTAGTTTCGATTTCATACAGTCAAAACTGAGAAATATATTAGGGACTGAAAAAGATAAGCCCACTTTTATTTTTAAATATTACAATACACAAAAATGCAACATATAGCTTTTGTTTTAGTAACAAAATTTACTATGTAAAACTAAACAAAAGATTTAAATTTTATATTAGTTTTTTATTTTGTTCAGTTAGTTTTGTTTTGTGTCTTTGCAATGTGATAAAACAATAAATAAGTTGTTTAGTTCTAATGTTTCAAAAATAAAGTCAATATTATAGTTTAAAGTATTAATTAATAAAAAGTAATGGTATAAATGAAAAATTTCATATAAATATTACATAAACAATTACACTAATATAATGTACGGTTATCAATAAGTTTTCATGTTTTTGTTTTGATTAGGGATGCACCGAGTAACACTTTGGCCGAATACCGAGTACTCGACCGAGTACCGAGTACCAATTGTTTTTTAAAAAATCATTGACATACAGCGGTACAGGGTTTGAAATCATTACAAAATTTTCCTGGTCTTCTCGACCAGTGAACAGGAATATATACTGGTTAACAGACAACATCACTGGTCCACCTTAACTCATTAACCACATTTCTTTTTCTTAAAAAAAATGGTGGTCCTTGGATTGTTTATTATTTTTATGGTGATTCGAGGCGAGTTTTACTGGTCTGGAACCAATGGACCAGCAGTAAATTCGAACCCTGACATATGAACTGATCATTGGAATGGACCTCTATATGATAGTTCTTAGAACAAAAATCCCACTGAATTTAACTTATGCATTGTTTAAAATATTTTATTTATTTTGTCAAAAATTTTAGAAAAAAGTTATTTTTAAAATGAAACTACATTAAATGAATAAATATAAAGTATCAATTAAGTTGGAATTATATTAATCTATTATTGATTAGTTCTAATTCTCTAAACTTGAATAATTTTTAAAAGCTTTTGGGGATATTAAAATAAAGATTTACTCTATTGAAGCATTACAAACTTCAATATTTTCAAAATTAACTTGAAAATTTCTCACTAGATAGCAGTATACCCATAATTTGTTCCTCCAATGAAATTAAAGAGAGTTTCACTATGGACTGTTTCCTGACCAAAGGTAAGTTCCCCTACACCAATATGCAATATGAAAAAGTTAATTACATTTGCACATTCTTAGTTAATTTTTATACTGATTTGGTATTATAACTTTTTAAAAACTTATATGTAGAATTCAGTCATATTTTATAAATATATTAATTGTAAATAATTGCATTACATATATATTTGCAATTATTGAAAAATGTTCTTGAACTATTCAGTTTTCTACAACTACTCGGTATCAGCCAAGTACCTGATCCGAATTTAGCCGAGTACCGGGTACTCACCCAATTGGCCGAGTACTGACGATTTCCCTAGTACTTGGTGCATCCCTAGTTTTGATATTACATGATAGTTGATATTTATGTATATGACACTGTAATTCTCTTATTTTTATATGAGGCTATTTCCATGCCAAAGTACACCTTATGGTCAAATTTAAAAAAAAGTTTTATATAAAATGTTTCTTCATATTTTTACAGTAAATAGATTGAATTTAATAAAATCTATGAAAAAAATGATTTTTATTTTTTACATCTGGCAACAAACTAGCATCAAAAAGACATTTGTAACCCATGTATTGCTGCATGCTTAGTTGATCATTTTCATAAGGATCTTTTTCACATAAATAGTAAGTTGATGTGCATTACATTAGTATTTTTTTAAAGCATTTTTCCAGTACTTTAAGGATGCATGCAATTTTTCCCTTAATAATAACTAAAACATAGTTAAATTTTGCATTTTTGAATAAGCCTATTGCATGTAGTGTGAGTCACACAAAAGATAGAAATTTTAATTTTATTCAAAAATGCCTGTAATTTCAGTTCTAATATATTTTTATTTTCTTTCTATAACTTAATGTCAAAAGATTTTCATAATTCATTTCATACAATTTTGAATACTTTTAGAAATAAAAATATAAAAATGTGTGTAGTGTGAGTCACAGTTTTGGTTTTGTTTTGCAAGTTTTTACATTTTGATGGCAAAATTCCTCAATAAGGTTATAAAATTCATACAAACTAATAATTTAAATGTGTTGATGTAGATACTATGGCTAAAACTCCATCTCAGCGTAAAGCAGAGCAAAGAAAAAAGCTTAAGGAATCTGGGAAATATTTAGATTTTCGCAAAGCTGAGACAGAACGTCAACGAATAAATCGCAAGAAATGCAAGATAGGGGAAAGTGCTGATGAAAAAGAGAAGCGCCGTGCTAAAAAAAGAGAGGAAATGAAACAATATAGAGCAAAAAAGAAGTTGATGAAAACATTACTGAATCAGCATTGTGATCTTACTACTCCAACTAAAGCTTTCAAATCAAAGAGTTCCTACGGAAAGGCAATTGCCAAAGCCAAGAGGGGACTTCCTAACAGTCCCACCAAATGCAAAGCTGTAGTTCAGAAACTAGTTGAAAATTTTTCTCCAGGCATTTCTCCTAAACAAAGTCGTAAAAAATGTTCTTCTGCAATATCTGAAGAAATATGCAATAAAGTCAAAGAGTTTTATCTTTCTGATTCAACATCTTACCAAGCTCCAGGAGCAAGAGACTTTAAGATTATTAGAGAAGCTGGAAATAAAATTAAAATTCAAAAAAGATACTTATTTTTAACACTTGGAGAAACTTATCAGCGTTTCAAAGAAGAACAACCGTCATTACAAATTGGAAGGAGTAAGTTTTGTGACCTTCGACCGAAGCATGTTTGCTTAAGACATGAAACTCCTGGAAATATGTGTTTATGCATATATCACGAGAACATCATACTTTTGTTAACTGCTTGTCCCTTTCTCCCTAATACAATTAGTGAATTTATTGAACTGGTAGTTTGTAAAAAATATGAGAGTAAATGCATGCTTTAAAAATGTAATGACTGCAAAGATCTTCTAAAGTTCAAAGAAGCTGTAGACGATTTGAATAATCAAGAAGTCATAGATGAGATTTCTTACAAGCAGTGGACAAAAGATGAGACAGGTAAGATTAGAAGAGAAAAATTAACAGGCTCTATCGAGGAGATTTTGGAAAAACTTGAAAGTAAATTGCCAAAGTTCTTAGAACATGAATTCATTCGACAAAAACAAGCAGAAAATTTTGTCACATTAAAATCCTCTATTCAAGAACACACAGTGGTAACACAGATGGACTTCAGCGAAAACTATACATTTTCTTAACCCTTCAGAACTCGCACCCATGAGCAAAATACTCACATTGACAAGAAAAGTGGTGTATCTAGGACTCTACGTTTTAGTCGACTGTGTTGCTCTCTCTAGCTTCGTTTTAGAACCTCCTCGAAACCCCGCACCTGTTTCCCAATCGTTAGTCTTGCTTTTATAGTCAGCAGAGACAGTTCGTCAATCAGAGAATTGTAGTGTGAGTGTTTTTCTCATCAAGCGAGTTCTGAAGAATTTTTTTTTATTTTTTATGTGAGTGTTTTTCTCATCAAGCGAGTACCTACGACCAAAACTTTTTTATTTGACAGTGCCTCTAAAAATTGCTCTTTTAATTGTTTTACATAATAAAAAACGAGGTATGTACCTTGCATTAAACTAAAATAAAGTATTATAAAACATTCATATGACTTTCTTATTTATTTTGATTTATTTTTTTTAGGATGACATCACGAGGAAAATTGATGGTTCAGCTTGCGCTTGGTCAAAATGCTTCTTGGATGGCTCCTAACCGGGATGCAGAAGAGATTTTACCCTTAAATGATAATGAGGGTAGACTAGACGAACCAGAAACTGAATCGGAATCTGAACACAGTGATCATGAGACAGATTCAGAGCAATCTGTGGATGACGAAATTGATGATGGACCCAGTATACCTTCTGAAGTACTAATTGGAAAGGACAAAACAACTCGATGGAGATTGAATGTGAATTCAAGGGTAAGAAGGGGACGTGAAAATATTGTAAGTCATCTTCCTGGAGTTAAAGCTATCGCTAAAGATGCAAAGACAAGGATAGAATGCTGGAAGCTTTTTTTTTCAGATCAAATTATTGATCATATTGTAAAATACACTAACATTTATTTGGATAAACTGAGACCATTTTACAGTAGAAGTCGTGATTGTCGAGGAACTAATCCTTCAGAAATCTTTGCTCTCCTTGGGCTATTATATATGGCTGGAGTGAAAAAATCACAACACCTCAACGTCAAAGAATTGTGGAATACTGACGGCAGTGCACCAGAATGTTTTCGGGCTACTATGTCAAAAGAAAGATTTCTTTTACTTTTGAGAGCATTGAGATTTGATGATATAAATACCCGGAATGAAAGAAAGGTGTCTGATAACTTGGCACCAATTAGAGAAGTGTTTGAAGATTTCAACAGTAAATGTACTAACAATTTCCAGGTTGGGGAATATGTGACCATAGATGAGATGCTCGAGTCATTCAGGGGACGATGTAAATTCCGTCAATATATTAGTAACAAACCCGCGAAATACGGGATCAAAATTTATTCTTTGGTGGATGCAAGGGTCTTTTATACCCACAATATGGAGATCTATCCAGGCCGACAACCAAATGGTCCATACAAGTATGATAATTCAGCACAATCTGTCGTTATGCGTTTAGCTCAGCCCATTCTAGGAACAGGGAGAAATATTACAATGGATAATTATTTTACCTCTCTCCCACTAGCAGCCCAACTTTTGGCAAACAAAACAACTATAGTAGGCACAATAAGAAAAAACAAACGTCAAATTCCAGTCAATTTTTTGTCGCTGAAAGGAAGAGATACATATAGCAGTGAATTTGCCTTTTTGGAAAACACAAAAGGGGTTTTGGTATCATATAAGCCAAAAAAATCTAATACAAAGAATGTTTTATGCTTTTCTACCTTACATAAAGACAAGAAAATAGACGAGTCAACAAATGAACTTGCAAAACCCGAAATTATTACTTTTTATAATCTTACGAAAGGGGGGTTGACGTAGTTGATCAAATGAAATCAAATTACTCTGTTTCCCGAGTGAGCTGCAGATGGCCGCTAACTGTATTTTTTACACTCTTGAATGTTGGAGGAATTAATGCCCATATAATATATCATCATAATACAACCATAATTGAAGAGAGAAGATTCTTTCTCAAAAACTTAGCTCTAGACTTGATGAAAGCTCATCTATTGAGCCGTGCGCAAGTGACCTCAATGCCAGTAGTGGAAAGAAAAAGAATGAAAAGAATTGCTGGTCAAGAAGAAGACGAAAACCCCACAAATTCAGGATGTAATATCCCGCCAGAATTTTGTGCCTATTGCCCTAGGAGAAAAAATAAAAAGTCAAAAAGAAGTTGCAGAAAATGTAAGAAAACCGTTTGTAATGAACATTCTTCAGTTATTTGCATTACTTGTGCAGAAGAACATTCTGAATGATAGAAATGATTTTCAAAAATTTCCTATATATATAAAATTTAGTAGAATATTTTAAGTTTGTATACTGTTTTGTTTTAAAATGTATAAAAGTTCGTTTCAGTTTGAAACATTTTTTCAAGTTTTTTTGATATTTTTTTTTTTAAATATATAAGAATTTGTTTCAGTTAAAAATATTTAAAGTACCTATTTAAAGTACATTATTTTGTTTTAAAATATATATAAATTTGTTTCAGTTTAAAATATTTTATTTACTAACATTTTTTATGGGAAATAAGGAATGTGAGAAAAACTCTCACGCGCGAGTTCTCAAGTCATAACTTTTAGCGCGAGTTCTGGAGGGTTAACAGGATGAAGTTCAATCAGCGTATTGGGCCACAAAATCTTGTACACTCTTCACAACAATGTCATATTTTAAATATGAAGGAGTTGTTCAATCAATACCTATTGTTGTCATATCAGATTACATGCAACAAGATAAGTATGCTGTCGCCATATTTGTTAAAATTATAAAAGAAAAGCTAAAAGAGTGTTTTCCTCATTTGTCTATCAAATGCCTAATATACCAATCAGACGGTACAGGAAAACACTTCAAGGAGAAATTTTCACTTTGTTTGGGTACCCTAATAGAAGAAGAGTTTCAATGGCATTTTTCTGCCACTAGTCATGGCAAGGGTGCAATCGATGGCTTAGGGGGTACTCTGAAGCGGCGAGTGAGAGAGGCCACCTTATCTAGAAAAATTGACCCCCACTCTGCTAAAGAGTTCACTGAAATGGCTACAAAGATTTGTCCCAACATTCACTCCATATATGTTCCAGAGGAATTAATAGTATCCAAAAAGTCTTATTATGATAAGCTGTGGGCACCAAATGGCAATGAAATTAAACCCATTCCTGAAACAAGGCGAATGCATTGTTTTGAGAAAGTATCCCCATACAAGATAAAAGTTTCGTTAACATCAGGAGACATGTATAAAAATATATTTAATTTCACAAATGGGTGCTAGGAAGAATCAGAAGGTGCAGAAAATATACATGAAGAACCTTCAAGTTTTAATGTTGGGGATTGGATTCTTGTTCCTTTTTGTGGCAAAAGACTAGTGAAGTATTTTGCTGGTCAAATTGTTGGCAAGCAAAGCTTAAGTGTTGTGACTGTAAAATTTTTAAGATTGGATAAGGACACTAAGTTTTTCTCTTGGCCCGAAGCTGATGACATATCTGAAGTAGATATAGTAGCTTTTTCTGATCATGCTACAAAGAAACTTCCAGAGCCAGCGTTTAATCAGCGCATGCATTATATATTTCAGAATTTTAATTTTGATAAATATGTCATGGGTTAATTTAATTTTAATGTAATTCTGTTTTGAAATTTGTTCTCTGAGACTCATGTTGTCTAAAATATGTCAATGTTGAAAAATAAATGTATAGGATTTGTTTTGTCTTTTGAAATTGGAAGCTGTAGTGTGAGCAGGGTGGCCACAGGAAGAACAAAATCTTTTCCCCTGACTTTTCCCTGATTTCTCCCTGTCCAACTAAAATTTTCCCTGATTTCTCGTACGACGCATTTTTCATCCTCTTGAAACTCAATTTCTTCTCTTAATTGATACCTGGATATTTCTGGCTATTTAAACTACGTCATGCATTAATTATTAATTTTTCTAAAATTAACAACAATTACAAGAAATGCATTTGAGACTGTTAATTTGTTGATAAAAAATGAAGTTACATAGTTGGTTTGTTTTATTTGAAACACTAAAAAACGTCATCAACAAACGGAATGTTTTTCAAATTTAAAATCAGTTTACTAAACTTCCGACATCTCCAAAGAGAGCCTAAAAACTTTTGAGAAACATCTTTCACCGCTACTCTTCCCTCTAACTTCACAAAAGATAGAATTCAACTTTCAAGACTGCACAAAATCTCCCTAGCCTTAAGACATCTATAGATGGTTTATAAAAGTTTTTAATATGTCGGCTATGAAAACTTTTCAAAAGAAAAGGCCCAAACCTTTCCCCCTAAGTTCACAAAGGTGGCAAATTTATATCAGCCATACTATTTCTTCACCAAACAATCCGTAAAATATTTAAGCCTTCAATTTTAATTCAAATTATTTTCGGCAGAGGGGTTCCAAATCGTCCCTCCTTAAATCACTGAAAGAAAACAATATTTTTTTTTACATATTTGAGTATTGGAAGTTTTTCAATGGTTCATTACTCCAACACCTAAATTTACAAAAGATTACAACTTAAAATTAGGCTTTTAAATCATCAATTTTGAAACACATTCAGGGGGAGAATGCCGGAAATCTCCTACTATCACTAAAGATGGTCCAAATCAGCATTTTAAAGCCTCCAGTTCTGATATTTTTCTGAACCAGACTCCCTTCTCTCCAAAATTTACATCACCAAACACAGCGAAAAGCTTTAAACTTTCAATGTTTAAAAGTTTTTGGGCGAGAGCCTCAAAATTCCCCCTGCTTGAGTTACACAAACATAGCTTAGAGTTCTTAATAATTCAGCTTCAAAGCATTTTTGAGAGAGAGCCCCGAAACCCTTATCTAAATTTATCAGAAGATGGCTTAAATTTGGGTTTTTAACGTTTCGGTTTCGGAATTTTTTCTAGGAAATGCAAAACCCCTATCGTTACAGCCCCAAAGACAACGTTAAAATTTTAAGACTGCAACTAAAATTAAAAAAAAAAAAAAAATTAGAAGGTATAAAACGAATACCCTCTCTTTTAAGTCACTGAAAGATAGCTCACTGGGAAGTTTGAGCAGATCCAGCTTCAAAAACTTCCAGTACAAGCCCAGAACCTCATGAAAATGCTCATGAAAGGTGGCCTATAGTTGCATCTTTAAAACTCCAGTTTTGGATTTTTCCTACAAAAAGCCTCTCCTTCTTTACTTAGACATTGCCTAAGACACCACACAAAAGATTTAAGATTTCAGTTTTGAAAATTTCCTAGAGAGATCCTCCCCTCTCTTTAATTCACACAAAGGTAGCCTGAAACAGAGTTCTTAATACTTCAGCAACACACAAAACTTAAAGAAAGTACCTTGAACTCCTTCCTATAAGTTCACGAAAGGTGATCTAAATTTCCATTTGTAAGACTTCCTTTCTCGAGCACCCCCCCCTCCCTTCTATACATTTAGATCATCAACTACTAAAAGTCTTACACCCCTCTCTCCCCCCATTTTTAGTTTCAAACATTTCTAGGCAAAAAGTCTCCGAATCCCTTCTTTTTAAGTTTTTCAAAAGTAGACAAAAATTTAGCTTTTAATGCTACATAGTTTTTTTTTTTTTTTCATTTGGATTACAACAGTAGAAAAATTTTTCTTAAGTTCACCAAAGATTGCTTAAATTTTGCATTTTTAAGACTGCAGTTTTGTAATTTTACCAAAAACAAAGCCACTCCTCCCCCCATCACTTTACATAACAGCTTGAATTTTCCAGGCTTCAGCATTTTTCAAAATATTCCAAGGAAGAAATCCCAAACCTCCCATCCCCTTTAACTCTCCATATTAAAAAAAAACAACTCTGCAATTACCTTGTCTTTGTTTACAAACAATTCACGATGGTTTTGGAAAATTTTCTAGTAAGCGTCTGAGATGTCCTTAGATTATCAAAGGTGTAATCGTTTTTAACACTTTAGAGTTGAAAAATTACGGACTGAAGTTCTGATTTAATTTTCCCTGATTTGTTCCCAAATTCCCTGATTATTCCCTGATTTTTCCAGAATTTTCAAAATCCCTGATAATTCCAGGTTTTCCCTGTTTTCCAGGTCTGTGGCCACCCTGGTGAGTCACAATCATCATGTAGTGAGAGTCACAAATGAAAAAGCCCCCAAATATTTTAAACTAGATTTTATTAAAATATATTGCATGTTTTTCTTAATTTTGAACCTTCTAGATACATAAATTAAGCAAGTTTTTTTTTTAATTTTGCTCATGGGGAAGATATCCAAAGATGTAAACATCACCAAAATATCACTTCCTTTTGCATGTAGTGTGAGTCACATTTGTATTTTAACACTTCCAACTATAATGTAAAACTTTTAGTGAATAACAATAGGTTGAAGTGTTAGTTTAAATGCTAAGTATTCATGCTGAGGAAAAAAATAGGAGATAATACTTTAATTAGTTTGAGATAACTAGAGATTTATATCTTAAAATTCTCAATTTGTAGTGTGAGTCACGCATGGAATTAGCCATGAACATAATAGTCAATATCCAGTATAGTAGCCAACATCATCATTAGGTTATATAATTTTTAAAACATTAAACTATTACATTTCGGCAAAAACGGCTGCATAACATTTCATTGTATGTAAATTGTAATGTATATTTATGTAGGGAAATATTGAAAGAAACATTAATTTTTAGTCTGTACTGTAATAACACTTATTTAAGGAAACAAATAACATTGATTTGAGGATGTAGCTACTATTTAAAGAATTAAGCTTGCGCTAATTGAAAATATCGGATATTTTCCAAAATATCACGATATTTACGAACCCTGTTTATAATTTTCTGCTTTGGAGACTTCTGCTGAGTCCCCAAGCAGTCAGCTTTGTCCATTTTTCTCTAGAATGGGAGCACAAGATGTATTATAGTTCCCAGCAATTTTTCCGATTTTTTTTTTATTTTTCCCCATACGGTCTTCGATGGAATGGACGTTGTGATTGTGCTGACATATGTTTGCCACGAGTCCTGCTGGCTTTTCCGTCGTATCTTTCAAGCTTCAGCACGAGCTCGTTTGAGTGCAATTAAATTTTGCACAGACGGATAGAGAGGGAATATGTTCTATGCTTTCTTTTGATTTTTTTGAGCTATTTGGTAATCTGCGTTTTACCAAGGTTAAGGACATACAATTCGACCTTGCGTGGTCTGTGGAATCACAGCATTTGCTGCTGCCAGGATAGTGTCAGTGACTTTGCTTACCGCTTTATCGTTGTCCACATTAATCACCATTTTTGGTGTTATTTATGCCAGTTAGTTGGGTAAATACTGCCCAATCAGCTCAATCAAGACGCAGTCGGGCTTGCTGCTGCTCATAACTACAACGTCGAGTGAAGGTAGTCTTGATCGGAAAGTAGCCACTGGTGTAGAAGCCACCCTCAACCTGAAAGTCCCAAAGTGGTAGAAAGGAAGGTGAACATATTGCCAGATCTATGGCATGGTAGGTCTGCGTAGGTAGATGGTAATAAGTATTGTCATCGTTGTTGAGAATGCATTGATCATTGTCATTTATGAAATAATCTATTTATCAAAACCTCTACTGCAGGAGTCTGAACTCCCCCATAGAAGATTATGGCCATTGAAATCCCAAGATGACAAATGGGGGAGGAAGTTGATCAATCAAGATCTGCAGTTCCAATGCTTTTCAAATCATAAGAAGGTGGAATATACACTGAATGAACTGATCAATGAGTGAAGGTGCACACTAGGGTGGTCACAAGTAACTAGAGATGTGCCGGATCAGGAAAAATGCAGATCCGCGGATACGGATACGGATCATTCGTGTCGAGATCCGCGGATACGGATCTTTATCCCCCTTTTTAAATTCGAGCTCATTTGGTACCCCCCCCCCCCCCCGCTCTGTTGTCCGAATCATCAGCACGTTTTTTGTGGCGTAACCCGGGGGGGGGGGGGATTAAAAGAACTCAGATGGAGATAAATGTTCTGCCGTGATAAGCACAAAAGTGACATCTGCAGTTGAGCTCAAAATGAGAAAATGATCTTTAAAGTTTTATGCCGCCAAGTATTTGATCCAGATTCCACTTTTTTTCAAGTTCTTAAAAAAATATTCTTTATTCACAAATGGCCGTAAAACTTCGTCTATTGGTAAAATAATTCATAAGGAACCATCTGGTGACAATAACTCAATTTTGATTATAAAAAAAAAAGTGCACATACCACATTTGTGCTAGTCGACTGTGATTAATCCGCCTCGAATGAAATCGAAAAAAAGTAAGCGCGATTGACATTGACAGGTGCAACAGCCAAACTTATCTTTCTGAAAACGAAGGTGCCATATTGTCCAGACTTAGGTCTACTCACCGTCGTTCTCTCGCCAATGAGGGTTTTTTTTCTCCTTTTTTTTTTTCTTTTTTTTTTCTGTGCATACCGTAGAATTGAATTTGGATATTCATTCTGCTCTATGCAAGTACAAAACTATGTCGACTAAAAAGTTCAGCAGTACCATATGAACTTATTTTACAGTGGTGAGTGAAGTGAACGCCAAGTGCAAAATTTGCGATGGGATATATTCCCGAAAAGGTAAAGGAACGACTTCTCTTAGAAACCATCTAGAGAGAAAGCACCCCAAAGAATATAATTTATTCTTAGAAGAAAACGTTAAAAAGAAAAAAGATGAAATACCGGGAACATCTTTACAGGCTGCAAAAAGGGGATTCCGTCAAACTTTTTTAGAAGATTGCATAGCAAAAGCAACAAAGTGGGATAATACTAACCCAAAGTCAATAAAAATTGACTACTTAATAGCCGAAATGATAGCCTTATGTGATTTACCTTATCAGCACGTAGACCAACTAGGGTTCCGAAGATTGATGAATCACGTTGTTCCAAATTATGTTTTAAAAGGCAGAAAATATTTTACAGAGCTAGTTTGTACCAAACTTTATGATAAAGTGGCATCAAAAATAAAGAAAATGTTGCAACATTTTGAGAAATCTCCTTTACTTCAGATATTTGGTCCGACTCTTCCTCAGCAGTTTCTTTGTTATCATTAACTTGTCATGGAATAACCAAAGATTTCGTGCGAAAAAATATCGTTTTGAAAGCAGAGATTCTTGAAGAACGACACACTGGAGATTACATTTCTGAAATATTTCCAAGTATGTTGGAAGAATGAGATATTCCAAAACAAAATGTGCACTGCATGGTTAGAGATGGAGGATCCAATATGAAGCGCGCCACTACCTTGTCTGAAATAAATGATATCGACTGTACAGCACATCAACTGCATCTGGTGGTCAAACATGCTATTAAAAAAGTTGATACGATCTCACTATTACTTACAAAGTGCAGGAAAATTGCAGGACATTTTAACCATTCTACAATGGCAAAGCAAGAATTAGAGAAATTGCAAGTTCGTCTCAATCAAAAAATCTTAAAAGTTTTGCAAGACTCTCCCACACGCTGGAATTCCAGCTATTATATGTTGGAAAGACTTGATTGCATCAAGGACTCGTTATCACTTTATTCTTCTAATAATAAAATAGAACAGCTGGATGCCAAAGAATGGATTTTAATTCATGAATTAGTGAACGTACTGAAGCCTCTGGAAGAAACCACAAAAAAATTGAGCTCACACAACGTATGTATCTCTGACGTTATTCCTCTGGTACGAGCCTTGAACAAAGTATATGACGAGATGGGAAGTTCTGCCAATAATGGTGACAGTGTGAACATCAGCGCTGCTTCTGTTGTTGATTTTGTGAGTTCTTTAAAGATAGAATTACAAAATCGTTTTTCTGACATCGACAGCAATATTTTTTCCCAAATGTCGACATTTTTAGATCCACGATACAAAGGTAAATTTTTCAGTGACTTATTAATAGATGATATCAAACAGAAACTCATGGCCTTAGAAACGACGGAAGTAAGTCTCACGACATCTGCAGCAAGCCTCGAAGAACCTATTATTGCGAGAAAAGAACATTGCACAAGCTTAGAAGAGTCGATGGCTAACATGTTGGACAGTGGCGATGAGGAATTTGACAATCAAATAACAGATACAAAAGCTAATTTGATTACAGAATATGTTAAAGAGAAGAGATTATCCCGAGACCAAGACCCATTAAAGTATTGGCAGATCAACAGAAATAAATTTGGCGATCTTAGTAACATTGCTCGGATATATTTATCGGCCCCTGGAACAAGCGTTCCTAGTGAGCAGTTTTTTAGTGCTGCAGGAATTGTCTATGATCCACATCGAAATAGACTTTCCGGGACAAAGCTGCCAAGTTACTATTTTTAAAGTTCAATTTACCACTTCTTAATTTTGATTATGATATGTAACTTTTTCTACTAATTGTGATGATGTGATTTTCGTCCAATGGTTGCCTATATATATATATATATATATATATATAGTCATATTATATCAGTCAATTATAAATATACTATAGTCATCAGAAAACCATAATAGTAATATAAATATTGGTTTTAAACAACTTATTATGTTTTAGTTTTGCATATTATTTTACACTTATTATTTTCTGTGAATTTTACAGGGCACATGTAAAAAATTATTTCAGTTCTACGGAGAACATGAATAGTATCATGTTATCTCAATAAATAGTATCAGTTATTCTCTATGTTACATTTTTATAACATTAAATTTCAATCTCATTATGAATAATTTAATCAATACTGAACAGTTGTATTGAATACACTTTACATTAGTACTTAATTCATGCCTATAACGCTTTTTTTTTTTTTGAAAATAATAGTATATTATTGTAATTCATTTAAAAAAAAAAAAAAAAAAGATCCGTTTTAGATCCGCCAAAAAAGAAACGGATCCGGATCGGATACGGATCTTTTTTTCCCTGCGGAGCTCCGCGGATACGGATATCCGGCACATCTCTACAAGTAACATGGGGAAATTTTTTTTTCAACTAATCTTTTGCGGCACCCCCCTAAAATGTGCCAATGGGCTAGAAAATGAGATTTGCAAAGTTTTAGCTTAATCGGATAATATTAACACATGCCTCAAAGTGGGTAAAGTTGAGAAAAACAGCTATTTTTAGCCAAAAATCGTAGTTTTTCCTCTGTAAAACCAAAACTATTCATCTTAGAAACTTTATTTTGGTCTCATTTTGATGAAAATTTCATTCTCGTTAAGTGCTATCCCATTCATTTTTGCTATCATGTCCAAACTATTTATTTGGCATTTTTCAAGTTAAATCGTAGAGTGTATCAAAAATAAGAAATTTTAATGCAAAAACCTAAAAGCATTACAATATTCAATTACATTTATTTGCTTATTGTTGGATTTACTTTGTCAATTAAAAAGGGGTATTAACTGCGAGTAAAGCTTATGAAATGAGCAGTACAAGCCATAAATGAAGGGCTTGGAGGATGAAGGGGCTAAATTACATTTTAAAAAATGAGCACTCTCTACGATGGTAAGCTATAGATACAGGTGAGCAAATAAAGCTTGGTAAATCAAACAGTAGATATCAATAGACCAATTTCATTCGCACACTAATGACAAAACCAGAAAACAAAAAAGCTGCAATAACAACAACAATAAAACTTTGAACTTTAATTACTCGCAATTTCTGTTTTGTCACTTAACCCTTTCATCTCTTAACCCCTTCAAATACAAAACGCTGCTTTAAATGCAGGCACAGTTTCCTCATTTATCAAAATGTATCCATCCAAGCCATCAGCAACTTAATTTGTATGTAAAGAGTAGTAAAATGATGTTATATAATTTAACAGTATAAGTATATAAAGGTGCATTAAAGCTTTTATTGTCATTTGGAGTCTTTGCTTTCTGTCTTAACCCCTTAATTCCTCTATTTTAACACAGAAATTTGTTTCATTTATTTCTAAAGTACCGCGAAAATAAAACTTTTTTAATTGACAAAGTAAATCCAACAATAAGCAAATAAATGTAATTGAATATTGTAATGATTTTAGGTTTTTGCATTAAAATTTCTTATTTTTGATATACTCTACGATTTAACCTGAAAAATGCCAAATAAATACTTTGGACATGATAGCAAAAATGAATGGGATAGCACTTAACGAGAATGAAATTTCCTACAAAATGAGACCAAAATAAAGTTTCTAAGATGAATAGTTTTGGTTTTACAGAGGAAAAACTACGATTTTTGGCTAAAAATAGCTGTTTTTCTCAACTTTACCCACTTTGAGGCACGTGTTAATATTATCCGATTAAGCTAAAACTTTTCAAATCTCATTTTCTAGTCTATTGGCAGATTTTAGGAGGGTGCCTCAAAAGATTAGTTGACAAAAAAAAATACCCCATGTTACTTGCAATTTCGAGTATTTGCGTTGCAGCCTGACTTGTGAAAATTCTGAAAAATATTTAATCATTTTTTTCGAAACTTTAAATAAGATTATACTTAAAGAAAATAAAATTTCCTACAAAATGAGACCAAAATAAAGCGTCTAGGATCAGTAGTTTTGGTTTTACAGAATAAAAACTAGAATTTTTGGCTAAAAATCGCCGTTTTTCTTAACTTTACCATCTTTGCGGCACGTGTTAATATTATCCGATTAAGCCAAAACTTTGCAAATCTCATTTTCTAGCCCATTGGCACATTTTAGGAGGGTGCTGCAAAAGAAATTCAAAAATTGATTTTTTGTGACCACCCTAGTGTACACGCGCAGCTACTGCCTGAAGTAGTGTGTTGATATTGATTTGGCTAGATGCATAACCAAAACAAATTAGCATCGTCACTCCTCCACAATGACAATCACTTAATAAGCAGTCATTGCGGTACATGTCAAAACCTCTCGACCTTGGTTTATCAGCACGCAACAAATATGTTTCTTGCAGACAGAAATGGCGGTTGGGTGACATTCAACAAGATTTTTCACGTCTGTGACATTAGGCAAGTAACTCTGACACTTCCAAGAGAATATGCTCAGGGACATGAAGAAAAAGGGAGAGAAAAAAGGCCAAAAGAAAGAACGGCTCATGGGCAGTGGCATCCATCCGCCTTCCGTCATCGGAATAGCCCAAGTTCTTTCATTTCAACATCCTCTACTTCCTTATGAACGGTAAGATTGGATACAGTCAATTTTGTTTTTTTGCTAGATAGCAAGAAGTTTTTTTTTTTTTGGAATTATAATATTTAAGGTTCCTCTGTTTAGAGGATTTTGTATGATTGGTACATTTACAAAGAGAGAATCAGCAGATTTACGTTTGCTATTTGCCTGAATGTATGGTACTTTGGTGACGAACCTTCAAAATCAAAAAGTAAGAACTTTCTGTAGATCGCAAATGAAATATTTACTCAAAAAAAAAAAACTCCACAAAAACCAATGTCAAGAGTAGCACATACCGCACAAAGCTTCTACTGGTATAGTAATTTCTTGAATTGATCAAGCGACTGAAGAAAACAGAGTTGTTAACAATTGTGAACAAAACGAACAGTGACAATAAAGGTTCCTTGCGGTCTACATTCGTAACATCACGGCAAAAAAAAAAAAAAAAACATACGTAGAGTTCAACGGTATTCTTTCCACCTGAATCAATGCAGCTTGCAGCATGGTCTGGGAGACTCCGGTCTAGATTTAACTGCTTTTGTGTTTTGTGTAGCCACCTCACGGTGGCACCGCGCGGTTGAACCGGTTGCGGTCGTGACGTCATGGAATTTCTCTGGTGCCCGGTCGACCAACGAGTTTCCGAACGCTTCTGGTTGTCGCTCGGTCGTTTTTTATTCAGCAGACGACACTGTCATTTCAGAAACTGAACTTGGCTGTAAAAGAGCGTTAAAAATTGCATTTTTAGGAATATTTCTGTGCTTTACATGACAAAGATTAATATTTAAGTAATATCATTCAGTCATTTAATTTTGGCAAAATGATTTTCAAGGATTCCGATGAGGTTTTCGCTATTCAGTCGAGAACGTCGCACAGTGGGGTATTTGACTGAAAATCCTGGCCAAAACTATTTCGGAATTTTCGCTCTTCTGAAGGGAATATCCTTCTGTGCATTTGTGCGTTGTACAGCCAAGCTATCATACTTACAGCTATGAAACTTGGTACACAAGTTGTCAGAAAGGTCAGATGTTGTAACTTGAAGCTCGATTTTTAAAATTTAATTTAGAGAAAAAGTTATTCAATGTTTAATCCAAGTTTCAGATTTCTAGGAGTTTACGATCGTAAAACGGCTCCTAGTAAACGCAGAAAAAAAAAAAAACAAAGCATCATCATTTAGAGCTAATCAATCTCTTTAAAAGCGTAAATTGTTTGAAGTTCTAACGTAATTTACCGAATTTATAGAATTTTTCAAAGAAAGGTCACTTTTTCAACTTTTTTCAATTATTCAATCAATGTAAACTAAAATTCATGCATCCGAGAATCTAATCGTGTTATGGGTCTGAAACGTTTCAAGGATATAATCTAAACATTTCACCTTCATTTAAAGCAAAAACGGAGAAGTTATCTTATTTCATTGATTTATAATGATTTTTTTTTTATAAAGAGGTGAAATAAAAAGTTTCACCTATGAACTCGCTACGTATAGC